>SJYO01048061.1:32381807-32400526 GCA_006410555.1 Capra ibex | reverse complement strand
AAAAAAAAAAAAAAAAAAAAAAAAAAAATAAATGAATGAACCGACACGGTCTAGAATCAACACTGGGTACCCTAGAAACAACACCGTACGTACGAGAATCAACGTCCTTACACACTAGATGAAGGGTCCTTCCCGAGGTACGTATTCCTAATACCTCAGAATCGGTGACCTGGTGACCCACTTAGAGTTCCAAGTGTCGGAATTTACTTGATAAAATTGAATATGTCCAGTCAGGAAAAAGTTCTGTAGTTTTAAAACACACTGATGGTAGAAATAGATTACGGGTTTGTTAAGATAGTGGAGTTTTTCTTTGTGACATGAGTAATTGTGAACTAGTAGTTAGTGAAGGAGGTCCTGGTCTCCATCGGAAAACTTGAACACCTTTATCATATGTAGCAATATCTTTAATAAAGGACTGTAATATATAATTTTACCTTTTATTCTTAAAACGTTCGACACAATACACTTTCTACAGTGTATTGATATATGTAGTACTATCCACTGTTCCACTGTTTTGATTCTTTGAACAAAGTCAAAATATTATGTGGTAATCCACTTTTACAAAATCCATTCATAGGTGTAATTGTATAAACAAGAATTTAATAATTGAATTTTTATACACAATGTTTAAATTTATTACGTGATTAATATTTATCCGATATTAAATGGTTAACAAAAGTAATTATAGAAGAATAAACAACTCTTATTAGTAAACACCATAACATCATGAATTTTAAAAATATATTTTTTAAGATAAGTCCCTACATAGGTTCCTGTATACCAATCCCCTAACACTTTGTCCTTGATTTGTGTTTACTTTTTCACTTATTTTCCAATCAACGAGTTAGCACAGATTGAGAAACACTGGGGTACCTACCATCGGACGGTCCGAGAAAACAAGTACCTTAAGATGTCCGTTCTTATGACTTGACCCGTTGGTAAGGGAAGACCTTCCCTAGAAAGATTTGGTCCTTAGTTATACCTAGAGGACATAACGTCCGGCTAAGAAACGACAGGTTTTGTGGTTCCTTTGGGAGGAATTTAAATCCCTAAAAACGAGACGTCATATAGTACACAAAAATACACATATAACATTATCTATGAACATACACACAATTTTAAGTGTACTTTAAAGACTTTGTTTAACTTTTCTCAATTAAGAAACTTCGATATTTTAACCATCTTAAATTAGTAATTTCTATGTTAAGTTAAATTTTTTCTTTCTTTCTTTTTTGTCCATAATTTCTTTACTAGTATCTACCAGTGTCAGGTTTTCATTCCCCTTGTAATATACATGTACCCGTGACCTCATCTTATTCGGTCTCTTGACTTTTGTTGAAATCCTTAGTCGTCTCAGTAGATATGAACAGTGTTATTTAAGGAGACTAATAAAAGTAGAGATTTCAAACAGAGTATGTATAAAGTGTAATTATGGTAACTTTATAGTTGCGTTTCTAGTGTTTACTAGAGGTACAACGATTTAGGTTGTTAGTCAAAATGGTAAGTACAGGAATAGAACTAAATTGATAATCGTTATAAACTTATCTCACAGATCTTCCCTGAAAAATCTTTTGAATTAATATATTAATTTGAATGTAAGAACTAGGGAACGTTACGAAAGTGTAAAATGACTCTCATTATTGGTTTTAGGACATTCTGGAATATATTAAGTCAGGAACAAGAGGTAAGACTAGAGTAAAGGATTATGAAAGAATGGAACAAACGAGTTAAGGTCTGTGTCACTTAAGACATAAAGGAACTTACCTCGTCAGTAGAAGATATTTTGTACAATTGGAACTACTAGGAAACAGATCTTGTGTGTAGAACGTATTGACATCCCGATTAGAGAGTGAAGGAAGTCAGAAACGATCCAAAATTATAAAAGATATCCTGGAAGGGGTCCGTGACTTAAATTTTCTTGGGCGACAAAGAATTAGTAATTATAATAAACAATGGTAAACGTCTACTCAAAAAGAAGTACCATGAACGGTAGTGGATTATAAACGACGTAGAAAAAGTGTACACTTAACTGATATAGAGAGACGATCTTATACTAGAAGTACTTTTGTTCCCATTCAGTAATTATAAGTCACGACATAGGAATCTTGGGCATTGATAAAACTGTATATTGTGAGTAGTTAAAAAGAATTAATTTATTACTTATATGACCCGGATACTTACTCCTTACTTCTTTCTTTCTTTTATCGGATTTTCGGTGGACGATGTTGTATTTGAACAGATCTTAACTAGGTAACAAGTTGTCCTAAAAAATTGTAAATGAAAACTTAATTAATGTATTTTTATCTTGTTTTTTTGACTAAAAAAATGTACTATCATCGAGTAGTATTTGCAAAAATTTGTTACTGTTACCGTTATCTTTTAACAATCGAAATGACTACTTTTATACATTTTGATAAAGTCTACTAAGTCGACTAAAGAATTTCAGAGTGTTAAAGTATCTGTAATATGTCGTACTACAATTTAATTCTCATTATTGTGAAGGTGATGTGACTTTAGTGTCATTATGATTAGTGTTAATATTTTTAAACTTGTTACCGTATTTATGTACTAATACCGTAACAGAACTAGGTTCAATAGAGGAGTGTGTTTCGAAATTCTTATATCTGTTGAATTCGAATTCTCTTAAATGTAAAAGTAATGAGGATACTTCATTAAAAGTTATTAACCGAATATATTAGTTTAAAAACACTCAAATAGAAGTCCCATGTGAACAGATGCTTACTTTAGAAGGACTCCCAATATAATCGACCCACCAGTAAAAACAACATCCCATTTGAAAGTAAAAAAATGTCTTATAGACATATAAGACCTTGAGAAGATCCACAATATATTTATCACTATACGTTTTATTAATACAAATATAAAAAACTGTCAGATTTAAAATGTTTCATTTTCTCTTTTACTCAATTACTTTTTATTTATACGTTATAAATTAATTTGTTTTATGGTTTATCAATATTTTCTATACGACACTAGTAAATATTAACCATTAAATTCCAGAAAGATACTTTGAGTGTATATTCGATTCTTGATTTCCTATTCGGATTAAACCTTTTATTGTGTACTTCACACACCTTACGTCTGTGTGGTACGATTTACAAACTTTTGTCTAGTTGTTGTTACTATAATTATAAAAACCTTTTTTTTTTTCTATCTATCTATTTCTTACTTATGTCAAGAAGACACCGTTCTCATGTTACTCTTTGATATGTTTTTACCAAAGTCACTGGGTTTATTGGTGAACACACTAGTGAGTGGAGTTCGATCTGTAGGACCTTACACTTCAGATCACCCGGAATCCTCCGACTCGATAAAGTTTAGGATTTTCTACTACACTTTCACGACGTGAGTTATATGGTCATGTAAACCTTTTGAGTCGACACCGGTGTCCTGACCTTTTCCAGTCAAAAGTAAGGTTAGGGTTTCTTTCAGTTACGGTTTCTTATAAGTTTAATACCGTGTTAACGTACGTAGAGTGTGTGATCTTTTCATCACGAGTTTTAAGAGGTTCGATCCGAAGTTGTCAAGTACTTGGTTCTTGAAGGTGAACAAATTCGACCTAAATCCTTTCCGTCTCCTTGGTCTCTAGTTTAACGGTTGTAGGTGACATACATAGTATCTTTTTTGTTTATTAAGTTCAATTTGTAGATGAAGAAACTGATGTAATTTCGGAGACCGATACACCTAGTGTTGTTTGATTCCTTTTAAGACTTTCTCTACCCTTATGGTCTGGTGGAAGGGTGGAATGGACAGAGGACTCTTTGAACATACGTCCAGTTCTTCGTTGTCAGTCTTGACTTGCCCTTTGTTGGCTGATCAAGTTTCAACTCTTTCCTGATACAGTTCCGACATATAACAGTGTGACGAATAAATAGAAGAAAAGTCTCACGAAGTACGTTTTACGACCCGACCTACTTAGTGTTCGACCTTGGTTCTGACGGTCCTCTTTATAGTTGTGGGAGTCTATGCGTCTACTATTGTGAGATTACTTTCTTTTGTTTCTTGATTACTCGGATAACTACTCCCACTTTCTCTTACTTTTTAGACCGAATGTTAAGTTGTAACTTTTTGGATTCTAGTACCATAGACCAGGGTAGTGAAGTACCGGTTATCTAATACTTTTTCTCTGTATAAAATAAAAGAACCAGAGGTTTTAGTGACACCTTCCACTGACGTCGGTGTTTTAATTTTCTACGAACGTAAAACCTTCTTTTCGATAATGTTTAGATCTGTCACATAATTTATCATCTCCGTATTCAAACTGTTTCCAGACAGATAAGTTTCGATATACAAAAGGTCATCAATATTATGTCTGTACTCTCCGCCAGGTAGTTCTTCTTTCTTCTGACTCGTGATTTCTTAACGATGAAAACTTAACGCGACGACCTCTTCGGAGAACTCTCAAGGAACCTGACGTCCCTCTAGTTTGGTCAGTTAGGATTTTTTTTTAGTTGGGACTTATAAGTAACATTGCTAACTACGACTTCGACTTCAAGGTTATAAAGTCGTTGGAATACACTTCTCGACTAAGTGACTTTTCCTGGGACTACGACCCTTTCTGACTCCTCTACCCCCACTGTCTCCTGTACTAACCTACCGTAGTTACTGATTTACCTGTACTTAAACTTGTTTGAGTCCCTCTATCACTTCTTGTCCATTCGGACCGAAATCAGGTACCCTAGTGTTTCTTAGTTTTTACTGAATCTTTTACTTGTTGAGCAAATTAAAAAAATTCGTCTTTAAAAGAAAAATCCGTAAAATAAATCCCAAAACCCAACTGATATCTCTATTTTTATTCTATCGTACGGTTCTCCTTCGTCTTTTCAATTCGACAACGTCTTCGACCTCTTCGTACCTCTTCAGTAATTTTATTATCAGGGTTCTTTTTGGCAGTTTTATATAAGTGAGTAAACATAAGAAAAATTCGTTCATACTTATTAGACTGAAAATTTATAGCTATGGTTGTACTTAGATATTCCGTCAAACAAGTTCCTTTACTTTAGTGGGTAACATATATCATAAGTCAAGTCAAGTCAACGAGTCAGAACAGGTTGAAAAACACTGGGATACCTGACGTCGTGGGGTCCGGAGGAACAGTTAACGGTTGAGGGCCTCAAATGAGTTTGAGTAAAGGTAACTTAGTCACCACGGTAGGTTGGTATAGTGGGAGACAACAAGGGAAGAGGAGGACGAAAATTAGAAAGGGTCGTAGTCCCAGAAAAGTTTACTCAGTCAAGAAACGTAGCCGACCGGTCATGATATCAAAGTCAAAGTCGTATTCAGGAAGGTTACTTATAAGTCCTGACTAAAAGAAATCCTACCTGACCAACCTAGAGGAATGGTAGGTTCCCTGAGAGTTCTCAGAAGAGGTTGTGATGTCAAGTTTTCGTTATTCAGAAACCACGAGTCGAATGAAAGCTCAGGTTGAGAGTGTATGTATATACTGATGACCTTTTTAGTAACAGAACTGATCTGCCTGTAAACAACCTTTTCATTACAGACACAAAAAATTATATGACAGATTCGACCAATATTGAAAAGAAGGTTCCTCGTTCGCAGAAAATTAAAGTATCGACGTCAGTGGTAGACTTAACTAAAACCTCGTGGGGGTTTATTTTAGACAGTGACAAAGGTGACAAAGGGGTAGATAAAAGGTACTTCACTACATTGGTCTACTACAACGGTCACAAAATTCGGTTGAAAAACTGATAGGCGAAAGTGAAAGTAGTTTTCCGAAAAATCAAGAAGGAAAGACGGTATTCCCACCACGGTAGACGTATAGACTCCAATAATTATAAAGAGGGTCGTTAGAACTAAGGTAGAACACGAAGTAGGTCGGATCGCAAAGTGTACTACATGAGACGTATATTCCATTTATACGTCCCACTGTTATATGTCCGAACTGTATGAGGAAAGCGGTAAACCTTGGTCAGACAACAAGGTACGGGTCAAAATTGACAACGAAGAACTGGACGTATGTTCAAAGAGTTCTCCGTCCAGTCCACCAGACCATAAGGGTGTAGAAATTCGTAACAGGTCTCAAACAACAACAGGTGTGTTAGTTTTCGCAACCGTATCAGTTATTTCGTCTTCATTAAAAAAAAAAAAGGAAACAGACCTTGAGAGAACGAAAAAACTACTAGGTTACCTACAACCGTTAAACTAGAGACAACGGAGACGGAAAAGATTTAGGTCGAACTTGTAGTCCTTCAAGTGTCAAGTGTATGATAACTTCGGACGGAACCTCTTAAAACTCGTAATGAAAGGATCATTCTCTCTACTCACTTTAACACGTCATCAAACTCGTAAGAAACCGTAACTGGAAGAAACCCTAAACTTACTTTTGACTGTAAAAGGTCAGGACACCGGTGTTGACTCAAAAAGTTTAAACAACCATATACCTCACGTCGTGAAAGTGTCGTAGCAGAAGGTCGTAAACTTTATCGAGTTGACCTTAAGGTAGTGGAGACGATCGAAACAAACATCACTACGAAGGATTCCGAGTGAACTGAAGTGTAAGGTCTTACAAACCGAAACCAATCACTAGGTACGGTAGTACTAATAGACCCAGTACTTATGGAAAAAAACATGAAGACACATAAGAACGGTGTCGAAAAATTATAGAAGACGAAGACATGAAGTAACACGAGTAGAAACGTACTTTTCAAGGGAACCATAGACATTAAAAGAACTTCTCTAGAGAACAGAAAGAGTAAGATAACAAAAGGAGATAAAGAAACGTAACTAGTGACTCCTTCCGAAAGAATATAGAGGAACGATAAGAAACCTTGACAAGTAAGTTTACTCGTATAGAAAGAAAAAGAGGAAACGAAAGTGAACAAAAAATAAGTGTCGATAAACATTCCGGAGGAGTCTGTTAGTAAAACGGAAAAACGTAAAGAAAAAGAACCTTTACTAGAACTAAGGACGGAGGACATGTTACAGTGTTTGGAGGTCATAATGGTTTTTCCTTAACTCCTGTCCCAGGTACGAGTCGAAATTACTATGTTTTTGTTCCGTCTTCACTTGGTTATTCCTTAATTTAAGAAGATTTCTACGTTTACCTTGATGCTTAAAGTTTATGAGTGGAAGAACGAGAGGAGACAGACTGAACTATAATACTATAACAATAGCACTTCGACCTTATTCCAAATTTAAGGTGACGTCGATCATGAAGTGGAGTTGTTGTACACCCAACTTTCAATTTGTTACCTAAGTACAAGGACTTCGTAAACCTATATAGAAAGAATCGTACTTATACAAATATATGAATAATTCAACTAAATCAATAATTTTTCCAGATAATTCTATTTGAGGTCAGTTAGTACCCGTATAGTTGTAAAAATATACAACGACCTAAAATAAATTACTTACTAAAATACTGTAAAACCCAGATGTAAGTATTTCCAATAAACAAACAAACACACACGGAGACACACACACATAAAAAACATTTCAGTAATAGTGTAAAAACATAAACTATTAAACTATTCTGACGAAAAGAAATCATTTATTTTGTTGGTGAAGACAAAGACTTTCATATACGCATACAATGTCACCACGATAAATAATAATTTTGTAAACTCTCAAAAAGGTCATTTTATTAGGTACGGAGTCCTAAATAAACCTCTTTTTTTTTAATTATTTTTAAGTGAAATATTAATATTTCTTATGACAAATCTAAAAATAAAGAAGAAAGAGAAACCCGTTGCACTTTAAAAAAATATATTTAAATAAATAAAATTAACCTCCAATTCATGAAATGTTATAACATAATCAAAACGGTATGTAATATTATCAAAGGTAAGTTGAACATAAAAAGTACATTTCAAATACAACAATCCTCGGTCTCACAAGTAAACAGAAAAAAGATACAAAAGACTTAATCATAAGGAGTACTAACCAGATAGTAGAAATAATTATGAAACTCCCTTCTTTGAAAACTGAAATTGAAAAACTTTGTAAACAGGAACAGATATACTAAAAAAAAAGGAGAATATTAAGGGAAGAAAAGTGAAAGAGACCGAAATTAAACGAGAAAATAAGAGGATGATATAATTAAAACCCCGAATCTTTTTACTACAATATGACAAGAATAAATATTATATTCGTAAATTTCGGTATTTAAAGGTAGATTCGTGACGCAATATAAGTAAGGGTGTGTACAACTATACAACACCTAACTAATTATAAGTAAAACTTTATATAAAGTTCAAGAAACTGAATACCCACGAATCTTCGTAGTATGAATTAAAAGTTTATAAACTATTAGAAGATCCATATACAAAAAACAACTAATATGAAGTTACATTAACATTATTCTCTTGTATAAGTCAGATAAAGTTGGGAGACTTTAAATAATACCCACAAAATACCGAGTCTTAAACACAAAATGGAACCATTTGTATAGAACATATGAAATTTATGACCCATAAGAACACAACAACCCACACAAATTATCTATAATTAATAACCTCAACTAACTATCATAACAGGTTTATAAATCGTAGAAATTACTAAAGGACAGACACTAAAAGAGTCAATGACTTTCTCAAAATTTGTGAATGACCCAAATATACCTGATAGTGATACGAGAAGAAAGTTTCAAACACATTTAAATTGCATTAAACACTATTTTATACATCTTATCGTTTTGATAAAAGTTTTATTTATTTTGGAACGTATTAATACTGACTAAGTGTAAAAACGTACCGTCTTTGGTTGTGTTGTAACATTTTTATTCAACTTTTTGTTTACTTGTTTTGGTCGTCGTATATAGTTTATTTCTGTTTCGACTTTTTCTTTTCATTTCGTGACCTTAGTACCATAGATCTTCTAGTCGTTTAGAAATCGTCCTCTGGAGGTTGTCTATTAAACTCCTACTGGAGATTCTATTAAAACGTTTTCGGAGACTCTATTGTCACTATTATCTAACATATTACTACCTTTGCAAGAAATACGGTCGTTTATAACGTTAGTAGTTGACGTACAATCATGTTGAGTCTTTGACCTAAAAATTAACATGAATTAGACTGATTGACTACAAATTTGTATCGGTACTCACCGATTACCAATAGAATAAACTGTCATCTCGATATATTAAAAGTAATTATAAGATTAAAAAAAATAAAATATCAAGTAAAAAATAAAAAAATAAAAAAATCAAATTTAAGTAAATAAAAGTAATCTCCAATTAATGAAATGTTATAACATAAACAAAACAGTATGTAGTTGTAAATTTTCATATGTCATAACATTTCATTTTATTTCATTTTAATTTTTTTTTTTTTGTGACGTGTTTTATTATCTCCGTGGAACCTATAAAACAAACAATCGATAAGGAAACCTAAATTCATTATTTGTCAACCAGTCTCTTTATGTTGAAGTCAGTAATAATAAAGATTCAAAATCTATAAGATGTATCTAATCGGTTTTATTTTTGCATGTACAACAAAAATGAAGTTTTATGTAATAGTAAAGATATCGATAATGTTGCTCTTTGTAAAAAAATTATGGATTTCAGAGTTTATCTAAATTTAGATTAAAATATTATTAATTTTTCATTTTGGATACATTAACTAAACTGATTAAATTATGTATTAAAAGTTTCCTTTCACATGTATACCCACTTTGAAACTCGAGGGTAATGATTATGTGGTAGAACATGTAGTAATTAACTTTGTAATTTAAAGGTAATTGGACTAATCCCAAACCTTCTTGTTCTCATAGCGTAAAATTATTCAAAAATAGTCACTCATACAATTTTTACAAAAATATAGATTTTAACCAATCTTACTATTATAAAATCTAACAACTTAATATATGAAAGACTTATTAAAAAGTATAAATTGAATCAAAACACTTAAAGTTGTGGAATTATAAAATTTCACGATAAGAAAGAAACTTTTCCTCATAAATTGTTACACCTGTAGAGAGACCCAGTAGGGGCACGTGGGCGGGGTTCGTACGACATAGGACGTAGTCTGTATCTGACCGCTAAACTAAGAATGTACTATCATATGTACAATACCCCTCCCTCTACCCTCCCCCCAAGTACAAACCCTTACGTACATGTGGTCACCACCTAAGTACAGTTACATACCGTTTTGGTTATGTCATCACATTTCATTTTATTTCATTTTTATTTTAATTTTTTTTGTTGTTACACCTGTCTCGAGAACAGTCAATAATAAATATGTTTTTTCTAAAGATATTTAATTATTTGACGTTTGAGTCCCCGGAAGTGATTTACTCGGTGAACATTCGAGACGTATCTTAAAACACAATCTTTAAAGTATAAGGTAAAGAATTTATTCTATGTGTCTGTGATATTAGAGGTACAGGTCTTTTGGGATCCTATCTTTAACTCTTTATTTACCAATAATGATAGGGTCAAAAGAATTCTTGACATTTTTTTACAGACTTTATAGGTGAAGGTCAAAAGTAGTAGTCCAAGTTTTTATCCGTAAGTCACATAAATAAATTTCGTTAATCATTTAATGAAAATTAATATCTCCAATAAGTGACTCTATTTCTGAATTTCTTTTTCCACACTATACTAGAAAAGGGAATGTGGAGAGGAAAAGGGGTAGAATGACAAAGAATAGGAAGAAAAGAAGACCATTTTGAAAGTCCGATGGTGTTTTTGTGAGACCGTGAACAATCTTTCTTGTCACAGTTCCACTTTAACTAAACAGTAAAGAAGAATCTTCTATTCGTTATCGAATCCTCTTAAGGTGTGAGCATCAAGATATCTTTTTAGTTAAAGACTATATTTTTGGGACTTGTAATATTTATATAACGGTAGAGTTTACTTTGTGATATTAATGTTTTAAATCGAAATTTTTAAGTTCATACAATTTACAAGGTCACTAAAACGTTTATTATATAAGAAAATCACAACTTTTAATATTCCGACTTATAGAAAAGTACAGAAATTCTTAAAAGTATATGTGTAAATACAGATATACGTATACGTAAATAAAATACGTCTCTTTCTTTAGGTGTCTAGATAAGTATCACTTGTTAAAAAACAATTCATATGATTGACCTACTCATCTAATCATTCCTCCTTTTATTTTCTCCTTGTGTCTAGTACGACTTCTAAAAAAAAAAAATCTCAGCTCTTATTTTACATATATTAATTTATAGAGTTCAAATAGACAATTTAAGTTTACTTAAGTCATTTACTCACTTTGAAAATAAAACTTTTACGTGACACCGTCAACCTCAAGTGACAATACATAAAAGTTAACTTCTTCCATCTACATGTGACCAGTAATACTGAAAGTAGAGTCTCCGTAAAATCAGATTACAAAGATTTCGGATCCTTTATAACGTGTAAAACTCGGAAAGTTGATAACATGACGCCTTTCGTCCAGTGAGTGTTGTCGTAAAAATTAAACTGTCCCCTAATGTTTTTTGTAAACCACGAGAAATTGACAACAGTGTCGGTAGATAATGTAATTCTTGTTCAACTAAAATTATAATCAGTTTAATTTTTCGTAACATAGTACGATTGGAACCCGTAAGTAAATGTATTAACCGAACAACACATAATACACTGTGGGAGTAAACTAATGACAAGTAAAAAGACTTTGACACTTCGTCGTAGATTACATTTGACGTATAATTATAAATTAAAAGTAGTTCGGAATAAAATACATCAGTTCAACGTCGTTTAAGATGGAAAAACAATAATTCGAATAACATTCAGGGTGAGAAAGTCTCGAAAATTCCTCTGTTTTAAGTTCTGTAGTAAGGTATTATTTTGTTATTTTGACGTGAGGTTTCCAAATCAAATACATCCATTTTCTAAAAGAATGACCTTCACCGGAAGCCCTTTAAAATTTTTGAACCTATCCTTTTTTTACGTTACAAATAACCAGGGACAGAATCCATTGAATTGGTTCTTCATTTTACTTTAGAATCTCGGTATGTTTTTTGGAAAATTATAAAAAAGAATCTACGTGTCCATGAGACACCGAGACAACCCGATTCATAGTCCAATACCCAGTCTATATTCAGACGAGATGAACAGAGAGTACGATCCTAAGTCTGACTATTTCAATTACGAAACCGTACAAGAAGAGTGCCTCTCATCAGTACATTCTGATATTCGGTTTGAAGAGTTGTTGCAAATTTCATAGATGAGTTTTAAATTAATAATAACGGTGAGTGTATGTAATTATTTTTTCCACTACCAGTTCTAGTCTGTAGTTACCAGGTTATTTTATATGTTACAAGCAATTGACCTCTTCTATGCCACTGATCAATGATTTTTTCTATATTGGATAGGGTCAGGAAGTTCCTTTCTCAGTTTAAATGATTCATCAAATACGTATCTCTCAATGATCTAAAAGGATAGTTGAGACGACCCATCTAAAGAATAAAGATGGAACACCTAATACCTTCATTTAGTGTGGTTATAATTCTCTCCCGTACTTATTATAACTCGACAAAAGACTCGGTTCTGATGTTAACTCTCAATAAATTAGGTTTTCGGGAAATCCTTATATAGAGTATGACTGAAAGAGGGGAGATGTGTAATGTAGAAGTAGAGAGTAAAACATCCATTTGAGACGATCTTTTTCTTTTTATTAGGAAAAAAAAAAAAAAAGGTCCTTCCCCTTCACACATAGAAAAAAAAAAAAAAAAAAAAAAAAAAAAACTCTTCATTGTGTATAGAAAGAGGCATTACCTTTGAATACGAAATTTATAAAGATCGAAAGACACTAATACCAAACACACAGACGGGAGACTACGGAGAGTGTTGTCGATGGCAGAATGAACCCAAAGAGAATGGAACCTGTATCCCATAGAGAAGTGCCGACGAGGTCGTTTCACGTCGGTGACGAGGAATGAAACCTGTTCCCTATAGAGGAGTCTCGACGTGGAAGACTTACAACTCATCGAGGAAAGTAGGGAGGAGTGGACGCGGTACTCGGTACGCACACCCCGATGGGTTCTACCCTCACAGTACTACCTCTCCAGACTTTCTTACACCAGGTGACCTCTTCCCTTACCGTTTGGTGAAGTCATAAGAACGGAACTCTTGTGGTACTTGTCATCCTTTTCCGTTTTACTATCCTATGACTTTCTCCTTGAGGGGTCCAGTCATCCACGGGTTGTGTGTTGACCTCTAGTCACCTCTTCGTTGAGGTCTTTCTTACTTCCCTACCTCGGTTTCGTTTTTGTTATGGGTTGACATCTACACTGACCACTGTCTTCGTTCCAGGTTACGACATTCCTCGTTATACCGTATCCTTGGACCTTACAATCCAGATACTTACTTCTGTTTAACCTTCACCAGTTTGTCCTCTACCGTTCTCATTTACAGCTGTAAGATCCTTAGTCGTTTGACTTTACCTGACCTTACCCATTTAAATTGAGTCTACTAGTAATAAAGATGATAACACCCGTCCTTAGGGAATCTTCTTTACCTCGTCAGTAGTGCCAGTTGTTTTCTCAAGTTTTACGTCATGAACCTACGTCAGAGTTTTTGCTGTCTTACTAGAGACAAGTAAAGATTCCGTTTAGTAAATTATAGTGTCATTAAATTCAGATACGGGCTTGTTCATTGCGACTTCTTGGACTTCAACTTACCAAGATACTTCTGGATGTTCTGGAAAATCCTGATTGTGGGTTTTTTCTACAGGAAAGGTAATATCCTCTGACCTTACTTTTTCATCTTTCAGTTCTTTGTGGACCCCATTGTCCGTTTAAACCGGAACCTTATACCTTACTTCGTCCCATTTCCGATTATCTCAAAACGGTTCTCTTGCGTGACCAGTATCGTTTGTGGGAGAGTTGTTGTGTTCTCTTCTGAGATGTGTACCTGTAGTGGTCTACCAGTTGTTACTTTAATTTAACTAATATAATAAATGTCGGTTTCTACCTCTTCGAGATATGTCAGTTGTTTTTGTTCTGACCCTCGACTGACACCGAGTCTAGTACTTGAGGAATAACGGTTTAAGTCTGAATTTAACTTCCTTCGTTCCTTTCGGTGATCTGATAAGTCCATACTGGATTTAGTTTAAGGAATACTAATGTGTCACCTTCACTCTTTATCTAAATTCCCTCATCTAGACTATCCATCTCACGGACTACTTGATACCTGACTCCAAGTACTGTAACATGTCCTCTGTCCCTAGTTCCGGTAGTGGTACCTTTTCTTTATGTTTTTCATTTTACTGACAGACCCCTCGGGAATGTTTATCGACATCTTTCTTCTCTTCCCTTTTCGTTTGTCTTTTCCTTTCTATTTTCGTAGACTTACGTCTCAAGGTCTCTTATCGTTCCTCTCTATTCTTTCGGAAGGAGTCACTAGTTATGTTTCTTTATCTCCTTTTGTTGTCTTACCCTTTCTGATCTCTAGAGAAGTTCTTTTAATCTCTATGGTTCCCTGATAAAGTACATTTCTACCCGAGCTATTTCCTGTCTTTATCATACCTGGATTCTCTTCGTCTTCTATAATTCTTCTCCCCCGTTCTTATGTGTCTTCTTGACATGTTTTTTCTATAAGTACTGGTTCAATTATTGTTACCACACTAGTGAGTGGATCTCGGTGTGTAGGACATTACACTTCAGTTCACCCGGAATCTTTCGTAGTGGTTCTTGTTTCGATCACCTCCACTATCTTAAGGTCAACTCGATAAAGTTTACGACCTTCTACTACGACACTTTCACGACGTGAGTCATACGGTCGTTTAAACCTTTTGAGTCGGCACCGGGGTCCTGATCTTTTCAAGTCAAAAGTAAGGTTAAAGTTTCTTTCCGTCACGGTTTCTTACACGTTTGATGAACGTGTTAACGTGAGTAAAGTGTGTGATCATTTCAATACGGATTTTAAGAGGTTCGGACCGAAGTCATTATACACTTAGTACTTGGAGGTCTACGAGTTCGACCAAACTCTTTTCCGTCTCCTTTGTCTCTAGTTTAACGGTTGTAGAAGACATAGTAGTTTTTTTTTTGTTCTCTCAAGGTTTTTTGTAGATAAAGACGAAATAACCGATACGGTTTCGGAAACTGACACACCTAGTGTTATTTGAGACCTTTTAAGACTTTCTCTACCCTTATGGTCTAGTAGACTAGACGGATAACTTTTTGGATATACAGTCAGTCCTTCGTTGTCAATATTTACCTGCACCTTTCTGTCTGACCAAGGTCTAACCTGTTCCTCAAGAAGTTCCGACATGTAACAGTGGGAAGAATAAATTGAATATACGTTTCTTGTAGTATTCTTTGCGACCCGACCTTCTTCGTTTTCGACCTTAGTTCTAAAGCCCCTCTTTATATTTATTGGAGCCTATACGTCTACTGTGGTAGGAAGACCGTCTTTCATTTCTCCTTGACTTCTCGGAGAACTACTTTCACTTTCTCCTCTCATTTTTTCAACCGAATTTCGAGTTGTAAATCTTTTGACTCTGGTACCGTAGACCAGGGTAGTGAAGTACCGTTTATCTATTTGTCACCTTGTTACAGTATGAAATAAAAAACCACGAGGTTTTAGTGACGTCTACAACTAACGTCGGTACTTTAATTTTCTGGGAATGAGGAACCTTCTTTTCAATACTGGTTGGATCTATCGTATAACTTTACGTCTCTGTAATGAAACGGTTGTTTCCAGGTAGAGAAGTTCCGATACTAAAAAGGTCATCAGTATATACCTACTCTCTCAACCTGACACTTCATTCGACTCTTGGTTTCTTAACTACAAAAACTTGACACTACAACCTCTTTTGAGAACTCTCAGGGAACCTGACGTTCCTCTAGGTTGGTCAGATAAGATTTCCTCTAGTCGGGAACCGCAAGAAACCTTCCTTACTACGATTTCGACTTTGAGATTATAAAACCGGTGGAGTAGACTTTTCAACTGAGTAACCTTTTCTGGAACTACGACCCTTCCTGCTCCCCTTTCTTCTCTTCACCTGTTGTCTCCCACTCTACCGACCTTCAGTAGTGGATGAGCTACCTGCACTCAAACCCACTAGAAACTCTCAACCACTACCAGTCTCTCCGGACTGCACGACGTTAAGTACCCCATCATTTCTCAGTCTGTGCTGACTTACTGACTTGAATTAACTTTATAAAGATTTCATCGTAAAATAATTAAATCCAGGTTCTCGGGAGTTTCTTTATTCGTATTGATCAACTCTATATCTGGATTTTTCTCTTTCGTTTTATTGTATACATTTTCTCTACACCTGAATTTTCTCCTGGAGGATGGTATAAGTTTACAGTTTTAACAGATATTTAGATAAATACAGTTTGTGGTCCATGGTTCTATTCGACGTTTCCTAATATTACGAATATTTACACAAACTGAATTTGGTTCTATTTCAGTGAAGAGAACTCTTTACAGACTAATCGATATCTATCTATCCTTCGAGTTCTATCCTCTTAGAGATTAAGATGTTTCGAGGACCTCTTTTTTTCGAAGTCAAAAATGCACGTATTTTAAAGGTCACAGGTTGGATTTGAGGTGTAGAATTTAGGGACTAATATGACTGTTTAATATAAAACGTTTTAAATTTCTTGTTATCGTATATACGTCAACTCAAGTTCATATTTACATTGTCGTAGTATAGTCATAAACGGAAAAGTATATAACCGGAAGGGAACACCGATTCGATCATTTCTTAGAAGGACGTTACACCCTCTGGACACAAGTCAGGGATCCAACCCTGCTATGGGGCCTCTTTTCTTTCCAATGGGTGAGGGCATAAGAACGGATCTATTAATGTATCTGACATATCAGGTACTCCAACGATTTTCAACCTGTGCTGACTTACTGAAAGTAAAGTGAAAGTGTATAATAGTGGTGTGTGTGTTTTTTGAAAGAAAAGTAAGAGTGTTATACAGAGGAGACGTTAGGTACCTTCTTTTCTACTACGTCGTCAAGATTTATTAATATTTATTTAAGTTGAACTTTCTCAACATTTTTATCAAAACTAATTAGACTTAATTTTTAACAAAAATTACCCAGTGATATGAATACCTATTTTTAACAATCATTAAAAGAAGTAACAAACACACACGCACACACAAAATTTACTACATGACCCTAAATAGTGTTTCATATTACGAAATTTAAATACAAGACATTATACTAATTGTTTTTAACTAAGACCTTCTATTTCGTTCTTTCCAAATTTTACAATTGGAATCTTAATACCGCTCATGATCTCCTAATCTAAACCCGACTTCGAAGGTGTTGACGAGACCCCCTTTTTTTTTTTTTTTTAGAGACCAGACTTTTGACAAGGACTATGGTTCTTAAAATCCACTACGATGGACGTCGTAGAATGTAGAGACGACAGTTTTAGGTTGGACATCCAGTGGTGATAACGGTGGCCTTGTTTGAATTAGTAGAACAGTAATAAAAAATGTTGCGTTGAAGTTATTTCTTTGACCTTGTATACAAGGATCTAGGTCTCTTTGTCTAGATCACCTGTGGTGGCAAAAGATCGAAGAGACCCATCACCACTGGTTCGACGTAAGATTCTAAATCTCAATTTAAATAACTTCATATCAATTAAATGTTATAACACAATCAAAATCCACATTCCGTATTACTAAGTTAATATGTATATGTATATAATTAAGAAAAAAATCTAAGAAAAGGGTATATTCAATAATGTTTTATAACTAATCTCGAGGGACATGATATGTCATTCAGAAACAACCAATAGATAAAACATATATCATCACACATACAATTAGGTTTCTACGATTAAATAAGGAGACGGGGTTGTAAAGAGGAAACTATTGGTATTTAAACAAAAGTTTTAAACATTCAGACAAAGACAATCCATTTACTCAAGTAAATGTAGTAAGAAGGTGTTTCTAAAGGTGTTTTAATATGAGGTATATACTCACTATGGTCCAATATACAGAAACAGACTGAAGGAAATGAGCAAAACTATTTGAGATCCAGGTAGGTACGAAGATATTTACAATAATAAAATAAGTAAAATATCGGTACGTTATAAAGTAACATATGTACATGGTGTACAAGAAATAGGTGAGGGGACAACTACCTGTAAATTCAACAAAGGTACAAAACAGAGAATATTTATCGTGACGTTACTTGTGACTCCACGTACATAGAAAATCTTAATACCAAAAGAGACCTATATACGGGTCCCCACCCTAACTTTCTATTATACAATCAAGATATAAATAAAAAATAAAAATAAAAAAATCCAAAAAAGAAAATTCTAAATTTTACAAAATAAAAAATAAAAAAGATTTAAAATTTTATAAATTAAGAATGTACGCAAGGGTTTGTACTTGGGGGGAGGGTGGAGGGAGGGGTATTGTAGAGAGACCCAGTAGGGGTACGTGGTCGAGGTTCGTACGACATAGGACGTAGTCTGTATCTGACCGCTAAGTTAAGAATGTACTATCATATGTACAATCTTACAGTAAGAGGGTTTAGTAGGGTGGGAGAGGGAGAGGGAGACTCAGGTTTTCAGGTAATATGTGTAGACACAGAGAAAGGGACAGAACGTATGTCCCAGCAGTAACGGTAGAAGGATTTAAGGTATATATACACAATCATATGACATAACCACAAAAAGAAAGACCGAATGAAGTGAGACATATTAGCCGAGGTCAAAGTAGGTAGAGTAGTCTTGACTAAGTTTACTTAAGAAAAATTGCCGACTCATTATGAGGTAACACATATACATGGT
>SJYO01048061.1:32169423-32381331 GCA_006410555.1 Capra ibex | reverse complement strand
TTATTACTCTTTCATCTTTTTCTTTAATTCCTTTGTTAAGGTAAGTGGTAACGTTGCTTTTCTTATTTTATGAATCCTTATATAGATGGATTTCTTTGATTTCTGGATATATATCTTTTGATATTTTGTGCCAGAATGTAAATCTAGAAATTAGGTAAAACTCAAATAAAAACACACCCCACAATCTTTCACTAGGTCAAAGTAAGAAAATGTTCACCAACTGGGTTTCGTTAAATGTTTAAGTTACGTTAGGGATAGTTCGATGGTCGTTGTAAAAAGTGTCTTGATCTTGTTTATTAAAGTTCTAAACATACCTTTATGTTTTTTGGAGCTTATCGGTTTCGTTAGAACTCTTTCTTCTTACCTTGACCTCCTTAGTTGAACGGACTGAAGTCCGAGATGATGTTTCGGTGTCAGTAGTTCTGTCATACCATGACCGTGTTTCTGTCTGTATATCTAGTTACCTTGTTTTATCTTTCGGGTCTCTATTTAGGTGTGTGTATACCTGTGGAATAGAAACTGTTTCCTCCGTTCTTATATGTTACCTCATTTCTGTTAGAGAAATTGTTCACCACGACCCTTTTGACCAGTTGGTGAACATTTTCTTACTTTGACCTAGTGAAAGATTGTGGGGTGTGTTTTTATATAAATAAAAAATTCCTTGGAGACATGACAAGAGTTAACGCCGACATGGTTAAATATAAAGATTGTTGTCATATTCTTTGAAGGGAAAAGAGGTGTGGGACGACCGGAAATAAACATCTAAAAACAATGACCTGTAAGACAGACCACATTCCACTATGGAGTAACATCAAGACTATCGTAATTTTTACTACTTATATCAATTAGTATGACACAACGTGTCAATTTTTTATAACTCTCAGTTGGAAGTTTCGAGAGTAGTGTTCTTTTTTTATATATTAGACACTTTTACCTTCATATTATTGATCTGAATAACACTAGTAAAAACGTTGTATGTATTTAACAACAAAACAACAAATCGACGAGTCAACACAGACTGAGAAAACGTTAGGATATCTAACATCGAGTGGTCCGAGGAGACAGGTGCCCTAAAGGGTACGTTCTTATAACCTCACCCAACGGTAAAGGAAAGGACCGCCTAGAAGGAGAGGTAGAGGTCCCTAGTTTACGTGTAGAGGACATAACCGTCCGTCTCAGAAATAGTGACTCGGTGACCCCTTTGTGGTTGTGTATGTTGTATGAATTGTATATGTTTATGGAAAAGTAATACAACATTAAAATTTTGATTATAGTACAATACTCAAATAATATTGTCATTTTTAATTATGTATTAAATTTTTTCATTCTTTCCACATGGTATTATATTACTAGACGATGACGATACAGTGAAGTCAGCACAGGCTGAGACACGCTGGGGTATCTGCCTTCGAGTGGTCCGAAGGGGTAGGGACCCTAAGAGGTCCGTTCTTGTGACCTCACCCAACGGTAAAAGAAGAGGTTGCGTACTTTCATTTTTCACTTTCACTTCAGCGAGTCAACATAGGTTGAGAATCGGTGGGGTACCTGACGTCGGATGGTCCGAAGAGACAGGTACCCTAAAAAGTCAGTTCTCATAACCTCACTCCACAGTAGTGGAAGAGGTTTATATTACCAGTTTATCATTGTTTTCACCTAATATCATCTCATCTATCAATAAGGTGTAACTTGACAGTAAAAATTTCTTTTAATAGTGAACGTACCTAATTTTCTAGTTTGAGTCCAAGTAAGTGGAATAAAATTGGGTTTATAATCAAAGGTCACATACACTGACAATGGATAATTAAGTCAAAGAACTGTACATTTTATGAATCTTATCCTTATAATTACTGTGGAAACCGTACGTTCGTTGAACCATATCCTTATACATATTATGGATATTTTATAGGAAATGAACTATGTTAACTTAGACGACGTATAATTGTTAGATCCAACAAACACATAAACACGTCTTTTCACAAAATATCAGAAAACTTTCTTTATCGTACGAACACCGATGTGACTATAAAAGTGAATATAAATTTTCATTACTTCTGGTTTCGTAGAGGTACAAAGTAAGACTTCCGTAACGATACATCTCTAATAGAGTGTTTTGCTCTTCTTTGGAAACCTCTCCACTCATAGGTCGAACGACACGTAGACCGTCCTAGACACTTAAGATCATCCCTAGGGGTCAATCAAGTGTTTATATTTACACAGGAATCGTCTATCTTTCTTCTCATTCCTTTCTAAGGAAAGGATGACACTTGGAAGAAACCCCACTGACCTTATACCTATTAATAGATTTTGTAAAATTCGTGGGAGCAACTTAAAGACAGGACTGGGACTTCCTAGTTTACTGGTTATTTGGTGTCCGAAAGTGGGGTCAAAAAAGGTCCTCCGTCTCGCTACGATCCTCCCTTTTCTCACTTTCCGGAAAGAGAGAAGAGTCTCTGTATTCTTCCTCCTTGACCAATGTGACCAAAGTATCCAATTTACATATTTTTCGGTATGGAAGAAGATAGAAGAGTAAAGGTTTTAAAGACAACACACTTACTTATTTCAGTCTTCCAAATGTCCCTCCTCTTTGAGGAGTTCGTCCTATGTAACAACGATATATTAGGGATCATGTCTCAAATTTGACTCAACGAACAACACATTAGTAGTAAAGACCCGAATTCCTTTTGTTTTGTTTTGTTTTGTTTTGTTTTGTCGTGAAATATACTGATTGTGATTTCTTGTATCTCTTTTCTTTTTTCAAACAGGAAAAGAAGTGGAACTGTTAGGGTCTATGGAGAGAGGAGTCCATAGGTTCTGGGGAGAGAGGAGTCCCTTGGGGTCTGAAGAATAGTTGGACGGATCCTTAACTGACAGAGTCAACCTCTTAAGTCCAAATAATTCGGTCACCCGGGTCTCCTCAATTGTGAAGTTTTTGACTCGGGGTTTGTTTCCCCAATGTTTCGAAAATATCTGTCACGTACTGTAGTCTGACATCACCAGCTACGATTGTCAATTATCCGACCAAATTAATCCCCAAAGCGAACGTCCTTGTCACCAATCCTGTCCCAACCCCTTACGGACTGGAAATATGTCTGTTCGTACTAATTCGTACTAATGTCTCTGACCCGTTAACTTTTTCGTCCTGTTCCCACTCACTCTATTGGAAGTCAAGATCGTAACAAAATTCAGAGGTAAAAGAACTACATGCATGTACTGAATGTACTGAAACGTTCCTCGTCCGACTCAATGTCTTCGTCTTGTTCGTCCTTCAATAACATTTACAAATTGAAAAGAACAATTGGAGGTTAATTATAAGTCCCAAATAAAGGAAATCCTAACTGACTAGATTAGAGGAACGTCAGGTTACCCGAGAGTTGTCAGAAGAGGTCGTAGTGTCAAACTTTAGTAGTGAAGAAGTGGAGAGTCGGAAGAAATACTAGGTTGACAGTGTAAACATGTTCTGATGACCTTTTTGGTATCCAAACTGAGATGCCTGGAAACAACCGTTTCATTATAGAGACGGAAAATTATGTGACAGATCCAAACACTATCGAAAGGAAGGTTCCTCCTTCGTAAAAATGTAAGGGGAAACGGAAAGAACGAAATGTAAGAAGTTTCTGCAGGTACGAAGGGTTAACCGACCTAGAGTTCGAAATCAAATCAGAGTGTGTTAGGTTGGGGGGACGTAAGGGTCGAAGAAAGATAATCATTATAGTGGGTGACACTGGGTCATTAGTGTTTCAGAAAAATCAGAGTCATTCACTTCCTATGAAGAAAAGCCTACTTGTACTCTATGTGCAGATAGTTATATGGTTTGAAAAAAAAAGGGAAAGAATCCACTGACTCTTATATAGAACAGTTTACTGACAACTAGGACTTTGTTACACTACTTTTCAGGGTCGATCAGACTACGACGATAATGATGTGTTTTATCGTCCCTGTAAAAACCCTGTAAAGATCCTTGAAGTCCTTTGAGAGACCTGGAAAATACGGTACATTACAAGACCCCAAAAGTAAGTGTTAAAGAAACCGTAGTCATTTTATTTTTTAGTTACGTAAATGTGAAGACCATTTTCTATCCGTGCAAACAAAATTTGAAGTCAAATAAACGATACAAAGACTTTAAATCGTATAACGTCCTTACGTAGTCACTATAATATAGTTTTTTAATTGAATAACTTAACTAGGTTTACTAATTTAAAATAAATACAATCCTCTCTTCCTTTTTGAGTTTTTTTCTTTCTTTCTTTCTTTCTTAATCATCCTATTTTAATAGATGAACCTTATTTTTAATATTTAAATAATCAAAACACTTATCTTTCATTTAACAGAAAGGTATACTTTTGATATCTGATAAATTTAATTAGTTTATAGAACTAAAATATGACCTCATAGAACAACCGTACCTCTTCCTTTACCGTTGGATGAGGTCACAAGAACGGACATCTTAGGGTTCCTGTCCTCTCGGACCACCCGAAAGCAGATACCCCAGGTTGTCTTAGTCTGTGCTGACTCCGCTACTAATCAACGGATAGTTTTTAGCTAAGGGGGGAGAAGAAATTATTCTTAGAACTAAAATAAGTTCCGTTGTTGTCGGGGTTCATTTACACGAGAGAAGGGAAGGAAATTTCTGTCTACACTGGTTATACTTCTTAAGACCTTTATTTTATATTTTATTAAACTAGTATATTTTTATACTTTTATATTTTCTTAAACTCACTATTTCTTTTAAAGAAATTTGTTATGACTGGTAAGATTTAGTACTTCACTGGGGTTTCTATCTTTGGTAAGATTCTTTCCAACTATAGTCTATTTTCTAACCTAACGATACTACACTGATGGCTTTCAGAGAAGGTATCTCTCTTTATTTACATGATGAATCAAATTTAAAAATAAAGATCTATTCCACCAATCGTTGGTTTTTATAATGTTCAATACTCTATATTTGTGTCTCTTAGTAGTCAATGTATCTAAGAGAATAGAAATAAAGTATTTAATATTTTTATAGAGTGTACTGTCGAAACAATGAGATTTTGTAGTAAGTATCACAGACATATTTTTAGTAGAAATCATTAACCATAAAATAAAAAAAATTAAAAAATTTTTAAAGTAAATTTTGTCTTATCTCAGAGGTTAATTTGTTAAGTATATACGAATTAATTAAATGTTGTTTCTTCTGTGTGTATATGTTACCCCCTTCTTATCAGAGAAGTTATTTTACCAAAATCTTTATTTAACAGAAGTGATTTCATATCAACAACAACAAAAAAAATTGAGTGAAGTGATCAGTAGTAAAATATGTGAAATCTATTGTAAAATATGTAACGAAAAAGTCTTTCGTCCTAACATATCTGATTTTGTTATCAGAGAACGAAAGGTCAAAAGTCGATGTAAAGACAGTCACGTTAAGGGAAGTACGACTTTAGAGGTAGGTCAAGTTAGAAAGGGGGAGGATGATATGTATGGAACCTCCCATCCTCAGTTCTACAATAATCGAAAAATAAAGGGATGTGGGATAAATATGGAAATTTGAGTTGACCTTAATGGAATAAAATTCACACGTTAGACGACAACCCTTGAGTCTGTTCTACGAGTTCAAAATTACGTTACCGACGTATAAGTTTTTGGATGACCTCTGTTCGTTAACTCGTACATTATTCAAACTATTTTGTAACGATTATAAAAATGAATCTTATCGTAGACGGAATAGTTCTACGGACGTCACAGAAGTCCACTATATGAAGGGCGTACACTGAGTATCAGATTTCCTTACCAAGAAAACATAAAGTTTAACATCAATGTTTGTGTCGTCTTTAAGGAGGGGATATAAGACTATCCCAAAACGTAAAACGTAGAATGATATAAAATATCTTCGTGTATGAGATAAGGATGTAGAGAGGTTTCTGATACTCGTGAACCTCTCCGTTACCAGAATGAATAGAGACATGTACAACATATAAAGAACTCATTTACATCTGAATAAATATCTTATAAACCCGATACTTAAATTTAGAAAGTCATAATAAAGACTTTCGAATATCAGTAGAGTAAACTCGTCGATTCAATGGGTACAATCAGACTAAGTAGTCTCATTTGAACATACTACAACATTTTTGAATAAGACACAATGTGTTTTTGTAGATCTATAACACCTCCGGTAATACTAAAAGTTTCCTTACATTACGATTTTACCAATTATTTTCGTAATAACTTTTTACGATTTCTGGTAAATCTTTAATATTTGATTTCTATTTTATATTATCTAAATTTCAGAAAAATGTTATACAAAATAGGTAACTTTCACTGTAATCTTTTTAAATGTACCCAGAACATTGAAAATAGATAACCATCTTTAGGTACTATTACTAATCTTTATTTTACTCGTATATTGAGACGTTTTGTGATATTAAAGGGGATCGTTTAATAAACCAGAATGAAAGGATATTTACGGGAGTGTAGTTCTATGGTTGTCTGTCAGTACTTTTGATTCATCAGTCTTTTTATCTCTTTTCTTCGGATAATTTTTGTCGTATTTTTATTACGTTGGTCCTTTGGTAGAATAGTCGTTGATCGTATACACACGGGTCCCTCCGACAAAGAAAGTGGACTATGTTGTTAGAGTAGTCAGTACTTGTGTTTTGAGTTAAGAATGTCATCTGTTAGAAACGAACAGACTCAGAATCTAATACGTCAATATGATTACGAAAGAATCGATGTGAGGGTGACGTACTTAGTGTCGTGGACATATAAGTCCGAATTCCTTTAAGAACAAAAAATTGTCAGAAAGTGGGTCGATTATACTGTGTCTACTAGAATAGGAACTCGATACTCTTAATTTTTATTTTACGTAGTCTCGTAATTGATTTTAAAAGATGGAGGTAACAAAAGAATTCGTTAACTTATGATTTAGTGATTTTACGGTTGTTCTGATCTACCGAGTAATATAAAATCGTGGTAAAATCCAGTAATAATATTTCTATCTTGACGAACTTTAAACTTCAAAAGACAAGGACACCAGTTTTGAAAGATTCATGTACCTTGTAAATCAATCTGTTTAAATCAAGATCGTAAACCAACTTAACAATTGTATAAGTCGTATAAAAGTTCCTACTAGACGAAATATAAAATTTACTTTCCTCAATACCAGTAATGTCATACTTTAAATTAAATAATTAAGTACTGTACCTTCATACTTCCTTTGTTACGATCGTAACATTCGTAGACACCAATGTTATAAATTTATTAACATATATCCATATTTACTCCCGAAGAGTCCACAAAGGGACTATTTCTTAGACGGACTGTTACGTCCTTTACACCCAAGTTAAGGATCCAGGGCTTCTAGGGGACCTCTTCCTTTACCGTTGGGTAAGGTCATAAGAACGGACCTTTTAAGGTACTTGACTCCTCGGACTACCAGATGTCAGGTACCTCCATCGTTTCTCCGTCTGTGTTGATTCATTGACTCGTACGTGTTAACGTTTAATTATCAAGTCGATACCGTTGATCCTCCATCCTTTTTAGTCATTCCCGAACATCTTTACCCGTCTATAAGATCTTCATTGTCGTTATTAGTATAATTGTAATTTTTTATCTAAAAATTTTAAATATTAAAGAGGTTTTAAATTTAAACTAACAAGTTTTTAACTTAAGAAAAAATGTAAATAAAAGGCGAAAATACGTAAAATTCTTTTAGAAGAATTTTATCTTTACGTTTCTTAGTTTCCCTTTCTTATCTTACCGTCTCATATCTAGGGAAATTCTTTCGACTTCTATTATTCCCTTATAAAATACTTTTCTAACCGTGTTATTTGTTGTTGTTTTTTTTCGTTCCCGAATTGTCTTCGTCTTATCTAATTCTTTTTCACCGCTCTTATGCATATTCTTGACATGGTTTTTTTCGAGAATTACTGGGTCTACCGGTACTACCACACCAATGAGTGATTCTCGGTTTGTAGGACCTTACACTTCAGTTCACCGGGAATCCTTCATAATGTTACTTGTTTCAATCACCTCCACTGTCTTAATGTCTACTCAATAAAGTTTAGGATTTTCTACTACGAAAATTTCACGACGTAAGTTATCCGGTCGTTTAAGCCTTTTGAGTCATTTCCGGTGTTAAATAAAAATGATTTAAAAAACCAAACAAAGGAAGTAAAAGTGACAATTGCTCCTGTGACAAGATGAGGTTTTCGTTTTCATTTCTGTTAAGATGTAATGAAATAAATGAGAAGTAAATACACAAATATAGTAAGTTTATGTCGATGATTCGAAATGATTACATTCTGGATTCTACACCGACTTCACCTATACTCTTTTTTGTAAAGTGTAACTTCTTTGTTGTAAGTACAAATAATTTCTAACAAGTGAATAAGTTCATCAATATGTAAGTACGAAAGAAAGTCATTAAGGGACCAAAAAGAGAGTGAAGAAATAAGTTTCTAATACCTCGTGACTTATATCTTTTAACATGACTAGTGAAGTTAAGTTTTTAAACTGGTGAATCGGTACACGTGTTTATAAAGGTCCCTGTCTCCTATATCACGACACTAGACTTTATACATATCATCAATTACCTTATTTTCTGACATACAGACATATATATCTTCAACTCTATACCCTATACCAAAAATACCTAAGATCTATAACCATTGTTGTTTCTGTGTCTCCTTCGTTACGTACGACGTAATTGATTTTTTTGACATCGGTAAGGGTTTATACAAACGTCAACTAAAAAAAAAAAAAAACATTCTCAAACATATTATTTCTCATCAACTTTTGAAACTTTAGTACAAGACTTATTTGTCTTACCTCTAATGACCTTGGTGTTAAAGACCTTTCATTCCTTTCAATTTCTTCAGTCGGAATTAAATACACATATTAGAGACGAGTCAGTCATCGACATGAGATTTAATGTATACACACTAGGACTAAAATACTCCCGTTCAATTCGAAATTTATTTATCAAAACCCAGTGGTGACCACTGACTTCTTTGATTTAGATATCATACTTGGGTCGGTCTTACCAACGGGGATTTTTTATATTATAAAAATTCTCTTATGCCGTCTTAAGTATTAAACATGTTATATAATATAATAAGTGTTACAACTTCTTAGTCCTTTTATTGTGATTAAGACTTCTTTTTCCCAATGTCTTCTTGTTTACACTTTATTGGGTCTTAAACATTACTAGTCTTTCGTCAAAATTTCGTCAACTTTGTATATACAAGTTCCCTTATCTCTTTTATAATTCTACTACTTATTTCTTTATTCCTAATAAAACGTTTATAAAAAAGGGTATAACTCCCAACAGAAAAATAGAACATATACCGAAGAAGACAATCCGTCTTCAAAAATCCAAATTAATCCAGGGTAAACAAGTAAAAACAAAAATAAAAGTAACGAGATCTTCTACTCAGTTTTTGTTAGAATAACACTAGATACTTTCTCACTAGGGGGGTGGGTACTAAAGGAAATTCTCAAAATATCACAGATCAGAACGTAAATCCAGAAATTAGGTAAAACTTAAATGAAAAGACACACCTTCGTCACCTGTTTCATAATTAGAGGTTTTATATGTTTATCGAGTACGTTGAATAATAGTTGTTTTTTTTTTAAGTTTATTTTTTACTCACCTTCTTGTTCTATCTGTAAAGAGGTTTCTTCTGTATGTCTACCAGTTCTGCGTATGCTTTTCTACGAGTTGTAGTAATTAGTCATTTCTTTACGTTTAGTTTGATGTTACTTTATAGTGGAGTGAGACCAGTTTTATCGGAAGTAGTTCTTTATACCTTTGTCATTTACGACCTCTCCCAGACCTCTTCTCCTTTGGGAGAACGTGACAACCACCCTTACATTAAATTATGTCAGTGTTACTCTTCTCATACCTCCAAGGAATTTTATGATTTATATCTTGATGATAGTCAAGTCAAGTAAAGTCAGCGAGTCAGTGCAGGTTGTGAAACGTTGAGGTACCTGACGTCGTGCGGTCCGTAGAGACAGGTAATGGTTGAGGACCTCGAATGAGTTTGAGTACAGGTAATTCTTGATGATATACTGGGCTGTTAAGGTAATGACCCTATTGGTAACACCAATAGTCCTTTGGTATGAAGTTTTTCTGTGTCCATGGGGTAACAAGTAACGTAGTATGAATGTTATCGGTTCTTTTCTTTTGTTGGATTGACGGGTAGTTGTCTATTTATCTGTTTCTTTCATACGATAATATATATATATATGTATATATATGTATATGTATATTACCTGATAATGAATCGGTAATTTTCCTTACTTTAACCCAGTAGACATCACTACACCTACCTGGATGTCAGACAGTATGCCTCTCTTCATTCAACTTTTCTCTCTTTGTGTATAAAATATAATTCTGTTCATACTCCTTAAATCCTTTTACCATGTTTACTTGGATTAAGGTCCCGTCTTTATCTCTGGGTCTTCATCTTTTACCTGAACACCTGTGTCACCCCCTTCCCTCTCCTCCTCCCCACTTAACCCTTTAACAAACTGTATTTATGTGACGATTCAGCGAAGTCAGTACAAGCTGAGACACGCTGGTGTATCGACCGTCGGGTGGTCCGAGAGGGTAGGGACCCTAAGAGGTCCGTTCTTGTAACCTCACCCAACGGTAAAGGAAGAGGATTTTTCTATTTATGTGATGGTACACATTTTATATATAGATCACCCTTGCACGAGACATCATTACCCTCTAGTCAAGTCACGAGACACTACTGGATCTCCTACCCTAACACCCATATCCTCTCTCCAGATTCTCCCTTCCCTATATACACATGTACATTGACTAAGTAAAGGATATATCCATTTTTAATTGTGTTGTAACATTTTGTTAATATGTGGTTATTTTTTTTTAGTACTTTTTATTGTATTCGTAAGGGGTGTTCTTTTTTTATGAGAATTTAACTTTACTTAAAGGTCTTACATTTTTACGTCGTATATTTTACTCTATCAGTGATTTATCGGAATACTTGTTTCATCTTTACCGTTTTCTTTCTCTAACGAATTTTGAACTAGTTATTTATAATATATATATATATATATATATATATATATATCTCTCTCTCTCTCTCTCTCTCTCTCTCTAATAACTCTTCTTTCACAGAGTCCTTAGAGAATCGGTCATAGTTTTACAGGGGACATACACATTAACATTAAGGATACTCTTCTCTTCTCACCACGTCTTTTGTTTTCTTTTTTTGTTTTACTTTTATGGTATCGACACACCCCTTTCCGTATGTAAATGTAAATCCTAGAGTCTCTTGTGTTTGACCTTCTTATTTTTGTTTGTCCAGTGAATTGATGTACAGTCATTTTAGTGATTTTTTATTTCTATTTCACTCATTGTATTTTCTTCAGTCTCTTTTTACTGTGTAACGTATATATAATACCTTGAACCGTTATAAGTCCTTAAACCTACCGGTCAAAAGGTTTATATGTCTTTGTACTCCGGTCTCCGTGACTCTTTTATAAAAATTTACTACTTTTTTCAATTAAACTATAACGTTTAGTCCGTTTGTATATGATACTTTCATTTAGATTCAGTTCTATAACTCTACTTTCTTTTGAAGTATAGTCTTCTTTCTTTTTCTAAAAAATAAGGTGGTTACCTTTACATTACGTTCCTTACGATTTCATTTAAAAACTGGACTATACTGTACGTTTGTCCTCCTTGTCCATAATTTCTTTGTGACCTTTATGATTATACCCACTTTATATTTTCTCATAAAAGGGAACTAAAAGAGACTTTTATACCAAAATTTCGTTCGTAACATAATACTCCAAATATTACATACATCTACTTTCTGTACAATATTGATTTTGTAACTCCTAAATATATAAAAGTTCTAAAGGAACAAAATACTCTTCACCACTTTGTAATTCAGATTCAGTCCGGAGTCTACAAGTCACATATATATATTAAGAATCTTTATACTCCACTTTTTGTTTCTAAAAAGTCACTTAAAGAGTGTAAGTCTGTCGCATAGAGTACTTCCAGTTTTTAGTTGAATTTATTGATGATTTTAAGATCTTCTTGGATTCTTTCCTTTCGTAATTATACACTAAGGGAAAAAGAACTCTGCTACGACAACAATAAATCAGCGATTCGACACAGATTGAGACACTGGGGTACCCGACATCGGGTATTCGAAGGAGACAGGTACTTTAGGGTTCGTTTTTATGACCCCACCCAATAGTAAAGGAAGAGGTCCCCTAGAAGGGATGAATCCCTAACTTGTACTCAGAGAACGTAAGTGTCTGTCTAACAAATGGTGACTCGTTAGTCTCTTCAAGTAACTCTAATATGATAACCACAAAAAAGGGGTTGTAGGGATAACTATACATTTATACACATTTTGTGATCAATTTCATTTTGTAAAATAATTTTTTCTTAAAAATTTTTTAAATTTTCTTCTTTTATAATATTTGTTTTTTTAACGTGTACCACAAACTGCTAAATATAGTATAAACTAAAATATCGATATGGTGTCGTCTATTAAATCAAATTTATTAAGGTGGTGGACGATAACCTGTACATGAAGGTACTTCAGAGAACCAATGAAAATATAACCGTAAACGATAAATAATACCAAAGGGTTAACCGAGTCACCCATTTCTTATACAGACTTTACGTCTTCCACGTTCTCTACGCCCAAGTTAGGGACCCAACTTTCTCAGGGACCTCCTCCCGTACTGTTGCTTTAGGTCATAAGAACAGACCTCTTAGGATACCTGTATCCCAGTTTTTCTCAATCTGTGTTACCTCGTGTGTACGTATACCAAGTCAATTATATAAATAGTTACTATTTTGAGTAAGATATATAAAAGGAACCTAAACAGAATAGAAAATTGTTGTAAATAGACAATGCTTTATCTAAATTTTTAAGAATAAAAGAGAATTGTAAGAGGTTCTGTGTAACCTTTCGCGAAATAAGAGTTTCTCCAGACAATAATTCACGAAATAAAAAACAATAATGTGGACCAGATCAATAAGAGTTATCTCAAGCAGTTCGTAGACAGACTGCTACCTACAATATTATTGTCAGAGTAAGGTCTACCAAAATGATACGTAAAAATTATATCTTAAAATTAAAAGACACGGTCACGTTAGTTTAACATAAACATTATAATTTGATAACTAATGTTCTCTAGAAACTACAGACCTAGTATCTAGTATTATAGTTACATTAAGAGAAGTTGTATAAAAAGACAATAAAAAAAAGGGGTATTCGTAGACGATGAAACTTCTCTGACATAATTCGAAATTGAACCTAAAACTCAAGGTCAAATGACACATTTTAATCGTGACGAAACTTGTCGACCGATAGTGAAAATGAAAGGGTAAAGGGAGTGTCAACTTTACTAAATGGTGGACATCTACATAGGTAGAAGAAGACACGAGTAAACAATCCAATTAATTGTATAGAAAAAAGTTTATGTTCAGAATTGTCAATTAAGTTTATATTTGTAGATTTCCCATACGTAATAAAATGATTTTTGTTGACGTAATTCTTGAAACATTTAACTTGCACACTTAAAAAGTCTTTTGGTTTGATCAAGAGGGTTGATTGTTTATATAATTTCCGATCGGTAAAGTATCTGTTAAACTATAATTTTGTATATCCGATATTTATTTGATACATAGTAAAAAACAATCTTTTTGTTGACGGCTTAAAGTATTAAAGTAAAAGGGGTTTTATAGACGGAATAATGATCCTTATTTAAACTTATGTTAAAATGTAGGTTACATGGGAATTCACCACTATAAAGGGACCCTACAAGTCAAAGTTGATTTTTACGAAAAAATGTTAAGGGAACGGTGAAAAAATTTCGTATAAAGTCAATAATTATTGTCCCAATAATAAAAAAAAAGAAAATCTTGTTCTATGAGATTTTATCATCTCCGTTCTAGAACTGTTTGTTCTTAATAAAATATAAGATAAAAGTCAAGGTCATCTAAAGTGGACTCATTATACCTATCTTTTTAGTGTATATAAAAAATTTGGTTTTATTGAATGTCGTAATCAAAACGAAACCAATTGTTTCGTCACCTCGTCGACGACTCACCCAACGGTAAAGGAAGAGGTCCCATAGAACGGGGACCTACCGTTGAGGATACCCCGTATTAAACACACGGTACTATATCAGAAAGTCGGGGTTGAGATAGACCTCGAAAAGGTAGCCGTTGGCCAAAGTTCTGCTAAGCTTTGTTCAGAACAAGTCCACAGTCCCGTCGAAGACTGGATTTAGAATAATATCTGAAAGTCAGAGAAAGTATCTCTGAAGAGACTACGACTCCCCCTATTGAAGACACTATTTGTCCACAGTTAGTGTGGACGTGTGAATCTTTTTTCCTCTCAGTCGTCTCGTCCCAGCTAACCCTGGTAAACCCTTATCGGTGAACACCTATTGCGAAGGGTGAAAATAGACACCGGTCGCATAAAGTCCAAGAATTAAGACTAACGTTTTTACCGGACATCATGTCTACAACTGGAAAGTCAAAAGGTTTCAGTCACCAGTTGACACCTCAAAGGGCACTTCGAGAGACCAGTTTGGAGAGGGGATCGTAAGGGACCCTGGAACCATCTTCAATTAAAGGCAAACGACTCACAGACAAGTCCAAACACAACTACCGTTCATTTGTCATGATTTTCCTTTTCCCTTCACATTTACTCATATTAGGTGTCGAGGGAGGTGGGGGGGGTCATAAACACGGGATAAACAAAAAGGTTCCAATAAAACAATAAGAGGAACCAACAATTCGGAGACTTTCTCCGTAAATTTTGTGTTCTTAAAGTCTAAACTGAAACTCCTCATGTCTGATACTACTTCGTTTTGCTTAATGGGCAAACATGAGTAGGAGTCTTTCTGGTGACACCCTTTATAAAAGTAAAAATTTGTTGAAAACTGGATAAAAAGAAAGGTTCCAAATGGAATGTCAGTCACCGTTTTAGAATTGTGAGATGTACCTGAGATCAGAGTAACGATTGTCTGCGTACTTACGTGAATTAAACCTTAATATTTTTCTTTATCTTACAATTTATCTTTAAATTGTTCACGGAAATTTGGACGGAACTTCGAATATAAAGAGGAATTTATACATTTATTTCAAGAATTTACAAAATATGTGTTTTAGTCTTTTACTTGAGGTCTAGTAGTTTTGCTCAGCTACTCGTACAACTGGGTAGTAGGAATCGTCACCAGTGGAACTCTTCCGAAGAACCTAACTAAAAGGAATAAAGGAAGTAGGTAAGTAGACCGAGGGTTATAGATGTTCACCCCTAGTAAAAGTTTTAGTTAGTACCCGTGGTTCAACAAAAACAAAAACAAAAACAAAAACAAAAAAAATCAACATGAAAGTTCCTCTGGTCAAATCATGTGTTAATTTTAGTAGTTATGTACAAAGAAAATACGAAATAAAATTAAAAAAACTACGAACTGTTTAGGCTAAGAGAAAGAATCTTTTGTAGTGTACTAACACATAATGTATTGTCCTACTTTATTACTTTTGAGATATAGAAGATTTTTATCCTGTAACCTCCCCGTATATAAAACCCATAAGTCAAGATAATCATCAGACTTTGATTTGGACTTTTCAAGAGTACTTATATTTCTATATTAGTTTAGAGTTTATAACATTTTGATTCCTATCACGTTGAACCTTCATGACAATAGATCATTTTTTATATAACTCATTGAACTTTTTCTTTGTGACTTTTAAAGGAAAAAAAGGATGACAGATATCTATTTATAGTTGAATGTGTATTTTATTTAAGAGGAAAGTTAATGACTTATTATAATATCCAACTGTCCTAACATATTAGTATACAAGGACAGTCATTTCCACTTAATACATACTCGATACCTCGACGAAAATAAGTCGTATTAAACTTCGTCATAGTAACGAATAGACTCGAGATCCCCTTTTGTCATTCTTGTCCCTCTTATCTTGAAACTTTATGTGTCTAAAGATTGTATAAGTGTGTGTTACGAATTGTGTATAAAAGTAGAGGTAAAGAAACAATATAACAGTTGAAATATTTGCAAAGACAAAAATTTAGTCAGACTTACTCATATACCCATTATTTTAATACGTTAGGTAAAAGGAGTCCGTCTTTAGAACTAAGTTCAACGAGACACAGAGGAAAGTCTAAAAACAACTACACGTTTCTATTCTTTTTTATCTCTCGGGATGTAAGCAGAAGTCTATGGAGGACAAGAATTGCAAAACTTATGTCTTAATTAGAAACCTTTCCTACTCCATTTTTCTCCATATTTTAAACTCCCCTCTCAAAATTTTATCAATCACCGAAATATTATAACCTTAGTTATCCAAGTTCTGTAGTAAAGTCCGTTTTACACTTATATTTTCACTTCTTTGATCTTTGTAGATTTAGACCGTCTCTATTTTTAGGTAAATTTTGAGTTATTATCCTTAAGGTTATCCGTTAAATACCTTTTCAAATAAATCCTTGATTTATAATTGTACTATATCTACATAAATAGACGATAAAAGAAAGAAAGAAAAAAAAATTATTCGTTATATTTTCGAATAAGGGATCACCAAGTCTACCGTTTCTTAGACGGGTGTTACGTCCTCTTGGACGTTACACACTCTGGGTCCAAAGTAGGGAACCATCCCTTCTAGAGGACCTCTTCCTTTACCGTTGGGTGAGGTTATAAGAACGGACCTCTTAGGTTATCTGTCGCCTCGGACCACCCGATGTCAGGTATTTTCGAGTTTTATAGATATTATTAATGGAAAAACTCATTCTATGAGTTTTATAATTTATTAACAAATTAAAGTATATCAATAACTGTTTCTATTCTCATGATATATATATACAAAACTTGTATCATCCTGTTATACTTTGTTACTGGAGTATGTCTCGTTATTACGTTGTTTTAAGTACCAATTAAAGATATAACAACCCTCTCACAAATTAAAGGAACCAAGACAGAACGGTGTCGTTTTTAAACTTCGTTGCCTGTCTGGTCATTATGTCGAGACACAATGTCGAGTCAAAATAAACCGTTCGTTTCCTTTTCTGTAGGAGAGCTCCGCACTCTCGTCCAGTTGGGTTTTCTGAGTTTCTCTTCTCTGCGGAGTCCGAGTTAAAACCGAGGAGAAAAATATACAAAAAGGAGGAGGGGACTCGGACGGGATACATTTAACCTTACGGACCCTCCCGACAAACAAAATTGACTCCAGGAGTGAGGACAGGAACCTGGAAGGAAACAAAATAAAAACACCCGAAAAGGGAAGAGACAGAAAATCGGTGGTGGTAAAACCTGAGGAAAAAGGATAAGATTGATGGATTGTATATATTTTTGTTTGTTGTCATTATCATTATTAGTTGGTTGATCATTTAAGTTAATGTTGTCATTATTATAAGTATTTTTATTTTATTATCTGTTAATTTTTATACAAACATCCGGGTCTACACAATTCGAGTTCTATAATTCCTGTCCGGGACATCAGTAGTGACATATATGACATTAACCTCACTTAAAAGTAATCCTGATTTAAAGGTTTTCGAAAACGAACATAGTTTAAGACAATAGGTTATGGTCTAAATATTATTTATTATGGAATTCCTTAACTGTATTAATAAAAATATGTTTAGTCCAGTACAATTTATTTAATTAACATCTTTCATGAATAAGGTAAGTATATGTAAAGACGAACATAATAAGTACACGATATGACTAATATACTGTAGTAACTTCTCTCAACCTTTCACTATCTCCTTTTGATCCTAATAAAAGTTTCAAGACAGAATCCTGTGATCCTCCTTATTAAAAATAAGTAACAAGTTAACGATTCAATACATACTGAAAAACGTTCGGGTACTTTACGTCTGTTGGAAGAGACAGGAAGTGATAGAGGGTCTCAAACGAGTTTGAGTACATGTAACTCAGTCACTACTGTATGATGGTAAAGTAGGAGACAGTGAGGGAAAAGAAGGACAGGAGTTAGAAAGGGTCGTAGTCCCAAAAAGAAGTTACTCAACCGTTAAATGTAGTCCACCCGTTTCATGACCTCGAAGTCGAAGTCTTAGTCAGGTAAGTTACTTATGAATCCCGAGTAAAGGAAATCTTGACTTACCAAACTCGAGGAACGAGAATTCCCTGAGAACCCTCAGAAAAGGTCGGAGTGTCAATTTTCGTAATTAAGAACCCGTGAGTCGGAATAAATACCAGGTTGAGAGTGTAAGTATATGCTGATAACCTTTTTGGTGTCGAAACTGACATACCTGGAAACAGCCGTTTCACTACAGAGACGGAAATTATACGACAGATCCAAAGAGTATCGGAAAGAAGGTTCTCCGTTCGTAGAAAATTAAAGTACCGACGTCAGTGGTAGACGTCACTAAAACCTCAAGTTCTTTTAATTTAGACAGTGACAAAGGTTACAAGGGGGTAGATAAATGGTACTTCACTACCCTGACCTACGCTAATAGAAACAACAAACTTACAACTCAAAATTCAGTCGAAAAAGTGAGAGAAGAAAACGAAAGTAGTCCTCCGAGAAATCAAGGAGAAACAAAAGTCGGTAATCTCACCATAGTAGGTGTATAGACTCCAACAACTATAAAGAGACCCGTCAGAACTAAGGTCGAACACCAAGTAAGTCACACCGTAAAACGTATTACATGATACGTATGTTTAATTTGTGTGTCGGAATTACATGAGGAACGGAGTAAAACTTGACCAGCCAACAAGGTAACAGACCAACATTGACAACGAAGAACTAGACGTATGTCCTAAGAATCCTCCTTTCTCTTCCACCAGACCATTCTCCTTATTATCAAAACGATTTTGATAATAATCCTCTCTTGTTTCTTCCTTTCCTTTGTAGTAAAATATGATATAAAATCATTCTAGGTTTAGTTTATAAACCAGTTAGTGGGTTATTGGATACATAGTAGATAAGTAGACCAAAAGGTCGATAGATTCGGGTGACCCATAAGTCGTAGATATAAGACAAAGACGGCTACCTAAATCAACACACATAGTTGAGTCAAGTCAAGTCAGCGAGTCAGTACAGGTTGAGTAACACTGGGGTACTTAGCGTCGTGTGGTCCGGAGGGACAGGTAGTGGTGTAGGGCCTCAAATAAGTTTGAGTACAGGTATCTCAGTCACTACGGTAGGTCGGTAGAGTAGGAGACAGTAGGGGAAGAGAAGGACGGGGGTTGCAGAGGGTCGTAGTCCCAGAAAAGGTTACTCAGTTGAGAAGTATAGTCCACCGGTTTCATAACCTCAAAGTCGAAATCATAGTCAGGAAGGTTACTTGTGGGTCCTGACTAGAGGATGTCTTACCTGACCAACCTAGAGGACCGTCAGGTTCCCTGAAAGTTCTCAGAAGAGGTTGTGGTGTCAAGTTTTCGTAGGAACTATAAATGTAAAATGTTATAGTTCTAAAAAATTAGCTAGTAACATACCAATAAAAGTCAAGTCAAGTTAAGTCAAGTAAGTGAGTCAGTACAGGTTGAGACACTGGGGTACTTAACGTCGTACGGTCCGGAGGGACAGGTAGTGGTTGAGGACCTCAAGTGAGTCTGAGTGCAGGTAGCTCAATCACTACGGAAGGTCGGTGGAGTAGGAGACAGTAGGGGAAAAGGAGGACGGGGGTTCGAGAGGGTCGTATTCTCAGAAAAGGTTACTCAGTGGAGAAACGTACTCCACCGGTTTTATGACCTCAAAGTCGAAATCGTAGTAAGGAAGGTTTCTTATGGGTTCTGACTAGAGGAAATCTTACCTGACCAACCTAGAGGAACGTCAGGTTTTCTGAGAGTTCTCAGAAGAGGTTATGGTGTCAAGTTTTCGTAGTTAAGAAGCCACGAGTCGAAAGAAGTGTCAGGTTGAGAGTGTAGGTATGTACTGGTGACCTTTTTGACATAGTAAATTTTACTCGGTGACACTATAAAGTTCGTAGGGAAAATGTAAAGGTACATTTAAATGAGGATATGTGTATAACAGGATTGTATTCCTTAGGTTTTCAAAGTCCTGACGACCTTCCAGAGGAGTTCATTCGTCTTCATTATTTAAAGTAGAATCGACTTAATAATTTTAGAGTCCCAAAATAAAAAAACCTTCATCAGATACAACTTGTGATAATTATGAGAAATATTTCGTTTGACAAATAAAAGAAGTTCTCTAAGTAAAATATATCAAATATCTTTTACCACGAGGAAAATAAATAGTGTTTGGATAAATATTTAAAACTTATTTTAATTAAGTATAGTCAAGTCAAATCAAGTCAAGTCAGTGAGTCAGCGCAGGTTGAAAAACACTAGTGTACTTGGCGTCGTACGGTCCGGAGGGACAGGTAGTGGTTGAGGGTCTCGAATGGGTTTACGTACAGGTAACTCAGGTACTACGGTAGGTTGGTAGAGTAGGAGACAACAGGGGAAGAGGAGGAGGGGAGTCAGAAAGGGTCTTAGTCCCAGAAAAGTTTATTCAGACGAGAGACGTAGTCCACCGGTTTCATAACCTCAAAGTCGAAGTCGTAGTCAGGAAGGTTACTTGTGGGTCCTGACTAGAGGAAATTCTACCTGACCAACCTAGAGGAACGTCAGGTTCCGTGACATTTCTCAGAAGACGTTGTGGTGACAAGTTTTCGTAGTTAAGAAGTCACGAGTCTAAAGAAGTGTCAGGTTGAGAGTGTAGGTATGTAGATTCCTATGAACATAGTATTTCATTTACCGGACGTAATATGTTGCTTGGAAATCTTTCAAATCTTTTTATTCCAACCATACTAAACGACTATTTCAATTTCTTTTACGAAAAGGTTGGAGTTCAAAAAACTGAAATCGTATTACCGATATATAAACACGTATGTAAGACCACTCAATAAGTGAAACTCGGTTAAAAATAAATAAGATACCAATATATATATATATATATATATATATATATATATATATATATATAACGAAAAAACATGTTTCTCGAAACATTACCCTCCCTTTTGTTTCGATGTGATAGTCCTGTTTACTTAATTTTAAAGTTTAGTTGAACTGTAAAGGAGGTGAACATTGGGGAAGAACCGATAACTGAAAACGTATATGGTTAATATCACCTAAGTCAAGTAAAATGTCCTTATTTTTATTCTGGAACCTTATGGAAATCACCTGAAAATGAAAGGAAATCCCTAAGAACAATTACTCAGGAGAACAAGTTTATTTTTTGGAATTGTGTAGGGAAAGGCAATACATTCCTTCGCTCGTTTCTACCAATGTAGTAAATCCGTGTGGGTGAGTCCTGAGACCAAATCTTCTCTCTTTTCTACCTCTTCGATATCGACAACTATCGTGACTCATAAGTCACGGATTGCCAAAGTCATTAACGTTCCAACTGAAAGATAAGATTTTACTTACCGCTGTAATCTATATTTTCATTTTAGTTCCTTGAATTTTACAATTATTAGATAAAGATCCGGAATGACTATAATGATTAAAATTAAAATTTTACCTAATTTTTTATGAAATCCTCCTTATTCCCTAGAATGTTTTATGTTTTATAAAACATCTGTTAAACCCTACCCTATTATAAAAATCACTGAAAGTATGGGTGAGAAACATATTGAACCCGATGTTCTATGAAAAATATTTGTTATTATGAACACCCTCACTAATTTAATCTACAATATATAACTGACAGATAGTCGTAACGTTCATCTTGTATTTTATTACAGTTAATTGTCATTCATTGACGACGAAACTGTTATAAATATAAAGGAATACATAGTCTAATTAGGTACCCATTATGAAAGAGTAAATTATCAAGGACAATAAAGACCTTATTTCAGGAAGCAAGTCAAGTCAAGTCAGCGAGTCAGCACAGGCTGAGAAACACTGGGGTACTTGGTGTCGTGCAGTCCGGAGGGACAGGTAGTGGTTGAGGACGTCAGACGGGTTTGGGTACAGGATACTCAGTCACTACGGTAGGTTAGTAGAGTAGCAGAGAGAAGGGGAAGAGGAGGACGGGAGTTAGAAAGGGTCGTAGTCCCAGAAAAGTTTACTCAGTCGAGAGGTGTAGTCTACCGGTTTCATAACCTCAATGTCGAAGTTGTAGTCAGGAGGGTTACTTGTGGGTCCTGACTGGAGGAAGTCCTACTTGACCAACCTAGAGGAACGTCAGGTTCCCTGAGAGTTCTCAGAAGAGGTTATAGTGTCAAGTTTTAGTATTCAAGAAGCCACGAGTCGAAAGAAATATCTCAGAAATTATCACATAAAAAATTGTAATCGTGTCAAAACAACAACAACAACAACAACAACAACAACAACAAAGATTACAGATAAAATCGTGGGGTCAAAGAGGTACCCGGGTTTATATTTTCAAAGACGGATAGGAATTACGGATGATTCAATAAAACGGAAAGTACTACAGAGAGGAATAAAAAAGTTACTTAACCAGTAGTAAAAAAACAATGATGAAAACATACATGTTGTTTTTATTTGAATACAACGAAAAGTCCCCAAAGAGACGTTCGAGTACCAAGAATACCTGACACTCGGATACTTTATAACATATTTTTCATAAGTCATTCGAAACTGTATTACCGACACTATAGTGAAGGGATTGAAAAAGTTATTAAACACGAATTACAAGACACAAACTTAGACGGACGAACAAAAACCAAATCGTCTCTGTGTATGGAATGTTTATACGTCATGTAAGATGACGGTGTTAACATATAAAACTTGAGAGATTATTGTTAGGTAGATATATAAGATAAAAGTCTATTTTAAATTGTACTTCTAATAAATTATTTTAACATACATAAAATGTAGAAGACACATGACGAACATCTTACATTGACCTGTGTGTGTAATAAGTTGGAGTCTATAAACGACAAGTCGACAAGTCTAGTAAGTTGTTTAAAAAGGTAAAATCCGAAATAAACTTAAGAATCTTAAGTTCATGTGTAATTGGTGTACTTCCTTTAGACGAAGTGCAATGAAAGATGTCCAGGTGTTCTTTTTAATTCGGGAGATTTTTAATTGAACTGTTCAAGTCTTAATAAATTCTCTTACTGATATTTTAAACTCAACTTAGAACAGAAGTGATCTTCGTCACAAGGTATTAAAGAGACTCGGACATAAATGAATAGACATTTTTACATTATTATTATGGATAGAATATCCTGACTGAATACTCACCTTATTAGTATAAGATGCATTTTATAATGACTCCTTCTATGAATGTTCATTGTAAATAAATTTTTTTTAATGATAACTTTAATAAAATACTAAAAACCGTAATTATAGGACTTTTCTATCGGTAATACAAAAGGAGGTAAAATAAAAAACTGTACCGACAGAACCTTCAAAGGGATCAAACTCATCAAGGTGAAATAAAAACGAAAACAACGGGTTCGAAAACTATATAGGTTTCTTTCGTAAAGGTTTCGGTTACAGTTCCACAAAAAGGGAAACAAAAGAAGAACCTCTACATACCAAAGTTCGAAATTTAATAAAATAATTCAAAACAGATATCACGTCGTACGACACGACACGGGAGGAATCAAAGAGTCATCACAACCTGAGACTCTGGGGTATCTGACATCGGGTGGTCCAAGGAGACAGGTACTTTAAAGGTCCGTTCTCATGACCTCACCTAACGATACGGGAGGAGTTCCCATAGAAGAGTTTTCTCACTAGTTTGGTTCGTAGGAAGTAACGTCCCTCTAAGAAATGGTCGACTCACTGGTCCCTTCGGGTGTCACACCATATTTACAGGTTAAAATAAGAAAATGTACAATATAACTTCTTCCTTTTTTTTTTTTTTTTTTGATGATAAGAAGAGGAGGACATATAAAGATAGGACACACAGAAGAGATTAAAGGATTTGTTGAGAAGTGAAGACTCTAAAGAAACGGTGACTTACACACCCTTAAAAATGGGTAATGTTCGTTAAGAGACGTTGTCGTCGACCTACAGGATATTGAATTGAGTAAAAATTGTAAGTGGACTTCTGTCACAGACTAAGGTGTAATTTCTGGGCCAGGTCGTTCTAAAGAAAGGGTGAGGGGTTAAGTCTACAGTTCACGTTCAATATCTAGGGGTCCAATGGCTGTTGAGACTGAACCGATATTTAATCTCCAAGGGTACTCGGGAAGGAGTATAAACTAATTAAACAATGTATCCAACGTCTTGATTCTTTTTGTATAAATAAAAAATTTGCTTTACTATATCCTGTTTCTTTTTGTCAGTCTACTTCTCTGTCAATTTACACCTTCCCAGGGTTCACATACTTGGAGACAAGGATACCTCAATTACTCGTAGTGGAGGAACCATGTATTTACAAGAACCCTTGGACTTTTGAGAGACTTGAGTTATGATAATCCTAAGAATATTACCGGAGTAGTGTATCCGTATTAGTTTGTAATTAAGGAAAAGGTCGGGAAGAGTTCTCTTACTCCTCATCCCGACTTTTAAAGTTTGAAGATTAGTCTTGAAGGGACTATCGAGATCCGACCTACTTCGTATTCGACCTTAGTTCCAACGACCTTCTTTATAGTTATTGGTGTCTATACGTCTACTGTGGTGAGTAGCGTCTTTCACTTTTCCTCGATTTCTCGGAGAACTACTTTTGTTTTCCCCTCTCATTTTTTCTACCGAATTTTGAGTTACAAGTTTTTTGGTTCTAGTACCGTAGACCGGGGTGCTGAAGTACCGTTTACCTACCACTTTGTCACCTTGGTCACTGTCTGAAATGAAAGAACCCGAAGTTTTAGTGACGTCTATTACTGATATCGGTACTTTAATTTTCTACAAACGAGGAATCTTCTTTTCGATCCTGGTTAAATCTGTCTTATAATCTTTTGTCTCTGAATGAAAAGACTACCAGACAGATCAGTTTCGATACCAGAAAGGTCATCAGTACATACCCATACTTTCAACCTGATATTTCATTGTACTCCCGTCTTCTTAACTACAAAAACTTGACACCATAACCTCTTCTGAGAACTCTCAGGGAACCTGACGTTCCTCTAGGTTGGTCAATTAGGAATTCTTTTATTCAAGACTTATAAACAACCTTCCTGACTACGACTTCTACTTAGAGACTAATAAACCGGTGGACTACGTTTCTTGACTGAGTAAACTTTTCTGGGACTACAACCCTTTCTAACTTCCGTCCTCCTCTTTCCCGACTGTCTAATACTCTACCACCCTACCGTAGTGGCTGAGTTACCTGTACTCAAAATCGTTTAAGGTCCTCAACCACTACCTGTCCCTTCGGACCACACGACATAAGGTAATCCAACGTTACTCAGTTTGTGCTGATTCACTGACTTGAATGACTTAGAATCAAACAAGAAAGACCAACTAGTCGTGAATAAGTCTTCGGTAGGTCTTTGGGTAGACTGTCAACGAAGTAATCTTTCTTTTTGTGAGGTTAGTAGGTCCTCTAAATGTTCACAAAGTCCTCTGGACACAGTCCTTGACCCCAGTTTCTGGATTATAATCTTGATTTCTACAAGGATTACGAGAATAGTAGGTCTCTTAATGTTTCAAAGTCTTAGAAACATGTCCATGATACCCGTCTCTGGTTATATATAAAAGAGTATATATACCTATAGGTCAGGAGGAGTGGTAAACAACTTGACATGAATGTGGTAGTTCACACAAGAACTATGGGAAATACTTTTAATTAACTGGTATATAAGAACTCAGATAAAGATCCGAGTCATAAGACAAAGTAACAGGATACAGAAACAAAGTTACTGTCATGGTAACAAAAAATAATTATATGGAAACTTGTTATTAAACTTTAGTCTGACATCGATCGAGACAAGACAGAATTTAAATGAAATTAATAAGTCCCAGAAAACACTAAGGTGTACTAAAAATCCTAATAAAAAGGATGAGAAAACTTTGTTTACAACCCTAAACCAATTCCTGACGTAACTTAGACGTATAATGAATCTTAATGTACTTATAAAATCGTTATAATTGGGAAAGTTAGGTACTTCCGTTTTGTATAAAGGTAGATGAACACAGGAGAAGTCAACGAAAGTGTTCATAGAATGTCAAAAATCACATGTACATAAAATGAAATAACCAATTAAAATAGGAATCAATAAAATGAGAAAAATGATGATAATATTTGACTTACCAAAAGAACTAAATTAACACTATCTCTAGTAACTCAGTACAAACTTGACCTTTCTAATCTATTGATATTGGGTACTCCTTAGTCTATAGTTTAAATTAATCCATTCAAGACATGATATAACTATTTATTTATATAAGATAGGTAAAGAAAATTTACTGAATTTTGAAGAGAACGTTATAAAGTCTGTATAAAAAATTTAACATTTTATAAAAATAATAATATTTTACTTCATTAATGTCCTTTGTTAATTAAACTTAATTGAAAGATTATACAGTGAAACGGAATCTTATTAGTCTATATTAAATAAAAATGACCTCCCAGTCCCCAATAATATCACAGGTAGTTTTTCTTTGTTTTTCAGACAATTTATATAGTTTGGAAATTTAAACCTCTGATGGATATATAGACGATGGCCGTGTGATTCGCACCGACTCTCCTCGATGGGGTGTAGACTCCAGTCCCCGTCTTCGGGCCTCCTGGGGTACGGGTTTCCGTCACCGGTTCTCCTCAATGGGGTGCAGGTTTCAACCCCGTCGTCGGCTCTCACGGTACTACACTACCGCGTTCTTGTCGGCTCTACTCGATGAGGCGTAACCTCCAGTCCCCGTTGCCGGTCCTCCTTGTTGGGGTACGTGTTCCTCGCCACCCGCACACCCGTGTCTTCTCGGCTGTCCTCGATAGGGTGCAACTTCCAGTCTTTCCCGTCACCACTCCTCTATGGGAAGCAGGTTCCATTCCTCGTCGCCGACGTGAAACGACCTCGTCGGCACTTCTCTCTGGGGTGTGGGTTCCATTCTCTTTGGGTTCATTCTACCATCCACAACGTTCTCCCGTAGTCTTTCGTATGTGTGACTTTGGTATGAGTGTCTTTTAATCAGTTAGATTAGTGATCCTGGTGTCGGAACAGATTATGTTACTTTGATTCGTAACTGGGGCCCGTTGGGTTCTGTTCACCCAGTACCACCTCTCCAGACTGTCTTACACCAGGTGACTTGTTCCCTTACCTTTTGGTGAAGTCATAAGAACGGAACTCTTGAGGTACCTGTCATACTTTTCCGTTTTACTATCCTATGACTTTCTCCTTGAGGGGTCCAGTCATCCACGGGTTGTGTGTTGACCCTACTCACCTCTTTATTGAGGTCTTTCTTACTTCCCTACCTCGGTTTCGTTTTTGTTATGGGTCGACACCTACACTGACCACTATCTACGTTTCAGGCTACGACATTTCTCGTTATAACGTATCCTTGGACCTTACAGTCCAGGTACTTAGTTCCGTTTGACCTTCACCAGTTTGTTCTCTACCGTTCTCATTTACAGCTGTAAGATCCTTAGTCGCTTGATTTTACCTGACCTTTCCCACTTAAATTGAGTCTACTGGTAGTATAGATGATGACACCCTTCCTTAGGAAGTCTTCTTTACCTCATCGGTAGTACCAGTTGTTTTCTCAGGCTTTACGTCATGAACTTGTTAGAGTTTTTGCTGTCTTACTAGAGACAAGCAAAGGTTCCGTTTAGTAAGTTATAATGTCATTGGTTCCAGATACAGGGTTGCTCATTACGATTTCTTCGACTTTAACTTACCAAGATACTTCTGGATTTTTTGGAAAATCTCGATTGTGGATTTTTTCTACAGGAAAAGTGATATCCCTTTACCTTACTTTTTCATCTTTCAGTTCTTTATGGACCTCATTGTCCATTTAAACCGGAACCTTACTTCTTGCTTCGTTCCGTTTCTGATTATTCCAAAACGGTTCTTTTACGTCACCAGTATCGTTTGTGGGAGAAGGTTGTTGTGTTCTCTTCTGAGATGTGTACCTGTAGTGGTCTACCAGTTGTGGTTTTAGTCTACCTAATATAAGAAACGTCGTCTTTTACCTCTTGGAGATATGTCAGTTGTTTTTGTTCTGGTCCTCGACTGACATCGAGTCTGGTACTTGAGGAATAATGGTTTAAGTCTGAATTTAACTTCTTTCATCTCTTTTGCTGATCTGGTAAGTCATACTGAATTTAGTTTAGGGAATACAAATATGTCACCTTCACTCTTTATCTAAATTCCCGGATCTAGACTATCTATCTCACGGACTACTTGACACCTTACTCCAAACACTGTAACATGTCCTCTTTTCCTAGTTCTGGTAGGGGTACCTTTTCTTTCCGTTTTTTCGTTTTACCGATAGACCCCTCCGGAATGTTTATCGACACTTTTCTTCTCTCCACTTTTCGTTTCTTCTTTTCCTTTCTATATTCGTAGACTTACGTCTCAAGGTTTCTTATCGTTCTTCTCTATTCTTTCGGAAGAAGTCTCTAGTTACGTTTCTTTATCTCCTTTTATTGTCTTACCCTTGTGGATCTCTAGAGAAGTTATTTTAATCTCTATGGTTTCCTTGAAAAGTACGTTTCTACCGGAACTATTTCCTGTCTTTACCATACCTGAATTGTCTTCGTCTTCTATAATTCTTCTCCACCGTTCTTATGTGTTTTTTTGACATACTTTTTCTAGAAGTATTGGGTCTATTGGTGCTACCACACTAGTAAGTAGATCTCGGTTTGTAGGACCTTACACTTCAGTTCACCCGGAATCTTTCGTAGTGATTCTTGTTTCGATCACCTCCACTAACTTAAGGTCAACTCGACAAAGTTTAGGACTTTCTACTACGACACTTTCACGACGTGAGTTATACGGTCGTTTAAACCTTTTGAGTCGTCACCGGTGTCCTGACCTTTTCCAGTCAAAAGTAAGGTTAAGGTTTCTTTCCGTTACGGTTTCTTACGAGTTTGATGGCTTGTTAACGTGAGTAGAGTGTACGATCATTTCTTTACGAGTTTTAAGAGGTTCGGTCCGAAGTCGTTATCCATTTGGCACTTGAGGGACTACAAGTTCGACCAAAATCTTTTCCGTCTCCTTGGTCTCTAGTTTAACGGTTGTAGGCGACCTAGTACCTTTTTCGTTCTCTCAAGGTCTTTTTGTAGATAATAACAAAATAACTGATACAGTTTCGGAAACTGACACACCTAGTGTTATTTGACCCTTTTAAGACTCTCTCTACCCTGATGGTCTGGTGGACTGGACGGAGAACTCTTTGGATATGCGTCCAGTACTTCGTTGTCAATCTCGACCTGTACCTTGTTGTCTGACCAAGACTTATCCTTTTCCTCATGCAGTTCGGACATATAACAGTGGGACGAATAAATTGAATATACGTCTCATGTAGTACTCTTTGCGACCTGACCTTCTTTGTGTTCGACCTTATTCGAACGGTCCTCTTTATAGTTATTGGAGTCTATACGTCTACTGTAGTGAGAATACCGTCTTTCACTTCTCCTCGATTTTTCGGAGAACTACTTTCACTTTCACCTCTCACTTTTTCAACCGGACTTTGAGTTGTAATTCTTTTACTTCTAGTACCGTAGACCAGGGTAGTGATAACCCTTTATCAACCCCTTTGTCACAATCTTAAATAAAAACCCCCCGAGGTTTTAGTGACGTCTACCACTGACGTCGCTACTTTAATTTTCTGCGAATGAGGAATCTTCTTTTCAAAACTGGTTGGATCTAATGTATAAGTTTTCGTCTCTGCAATGAAACGACTGATTCTAGACAGATCAGTTCCGATACCAAAAAGGACACCAGTATATACTTACACTCTCAACCTGACACTTCTTCCGATTCGCGACTTCTTAACTACGAAAAGTTGACACCACAACCTCTTCTGAGAACTCTCAGGGAACCTGACGTTCCTCTAGGTTGGTCAGAAAAGACTTCCTCTAGTCGGGACCCTAAAGAAACCTTCCTGACTACGATTTAGACTTTGAGGTCATGAAACCGGTGGAGTACGCTTCTCAACTGAGTAACCTTTTCTGAGACTAAGACCCTCCCTAACCCCTGACCTCCTCTTCCCCTACTGTCTCCTACTCTACCGACTTACCGTAGTGAATGAGTTACCTGTACTTAGACTCACTTAAGGTCCTCAACCACTACCTGTCCCTCCGGACGGCACGACACTAAGTACCCCAGCGTTTATTAGACTGTGCTGACTCGTTGACTTGACTTGACTTGGATATCTAGTTATATGTAAATATAGTTACATATTAATACGTATATACATGTATATGTGTGTATTCATATGTAATCACCAATTTCAATATTATTGTAACTTACTTTTAATGTCAACATCGTGTTACCTGTATAAATAGTGGGTAAGAAACTACGTAAGAACACCGAATGACGTGATAACCCAAAACCTTTACCAAATATTATTAACAAGAATAAGTTATGAGATAGTAGACCTTGGACTTAATATTATTCAGATAATATTAAAAGTTTCAAATTTTTTGAGATAAAAGGGAATGTCTTACCAAACATCGACGTACGATGACTCGAGGAATACGTATACCCACCACCCTTTCCAGGGTCCAACGTTAATAAATGTTCGTGTCACTTGTGTATGATTACACTAGACCGAGGTTAAAAATGACAAAAATATAAAAATTGTCAATCAAAAACAGGAAAAGTCCTACGTAATTGTCACTATCTGACAAATGACAGTTACGGTTCCAATACTTTACGAATGTAATATTATAAAGACAACGTATTCATTTTTATATAATTTAAGAATAAAGGACTGTACGGGAACAAGAAAAAATTTGTAATTATAGACCTCTGTAAAGTCTGAATCCTCTCCATATATAACAAATATATATATATATATATATATATATATATATATATATATATGTGTGTGTGTGTATATACGTATGTGTATGTATATATATAGGTGTTTATACGTATATATAAATGTATTTTAATTTATATTGAATATAACTTTAAAGATATCGTTAACTTGTCAAAAGAAGTTTCTTTAAGATAAAAAAAATTCATTGGTATAAGTTTAAATCCATACTTTTTAAATTACCGATACACATCAATAGTATCTAAAAAATCATGAAAACTCAGTAAAGTATTATAAGAAATTTGGTGTTGATTATCAAAAATTATGTTATCAGAGGATTAACAGAAAGTTATGTTTAAGTAAGTCACGTATATTTCATTTATACTGACTGTACTTTTAATCAAAATAAGTCAGTAACAAATTAAAAATTTCTATTTTAGAGTACTCCCTTTTATTTATTATTAATGAAGTCAGTCAAGTGAAGTCAGCTAGTCAGCACAGGCTGAATTTAATAATTTATAAAACTCTTTTATTTCGGTGTATATAAAATACAAATCTTTTATTTATAGATCTATATTAACTTAGTTTTTTCCAAATATAAATATTTTATTTGTTTAAGTTCAAAAGTTAAGTCAAGTCAAGTCAGCGAGTCAGCACAGGCTGAGAAACGCTGGTCTACTTAGTATCGTGCGGTCCGGAGGGACAGATAGTGGTTGAGGATATATCACCGTTTTACTTTTATGAAATAAATATTAGAAAAATTTAAAAAAAAAAACACCCTATTATACATTTACTTAGTTTTGTTGATTTTACAATATAATCGGTTCCCCGAATGAAATTTAAATTATTTTATTGATATGTAACAGAGGTTTATCATAGAAGGTATCAAAATATTGACCATAATTTTTTAGTATAATAAATTTGAAATAATTTTTAATTTTCAGTGTGAAACGGATTTGTATAGACCGACAAAAAAAAAAAAAAAAAAAAAAAATTATAATGACGAGAAACGAAAGACGGAGTGAGAACTTGATATAACAAATTTGGTACAACTGTCATGTTTACAAAAACTTGTCCATGTCGATCCAACTCCACCAACAATAAAATCAACGATTCAGTACAAGTTAAGTAAAAGTTGGGACGTCTGACATTAAGGTGGTCCGAAGAAGGAGGTACCTTAAAAAGGTCCATTCTTATGACCCAACTACTCTATCTGGTATCCTTTAATAAAAATCTTCATTTGAATCTCTACCACTCCCTGTTCCTTCCGACCGTACCATGTCACGTACCCCAGTGTTTCTCAATCTGTTCTAAATCACTGACTTTAATCGACTTGACTTGACTGACATCTCCTTTTTCAAGTCAATGTGATAAAAACAAGTCTAAAATTTTTCTATTGAAATTAGATAAAAATCATATTAAAAAGTAACGACTGTTTACAAAATTTAGTGTTTGATATCAATTTTTATTAGAAACTCTCGTGTATTTAACTAAATTAGAATAAACGTTGACTTTACTATCGTAAATTACACAATTTACACGATATTTTTATCTAAAAACAAAGAACCGTAAATACTTTTAATTAAATATACCCTTTTCTACAATAATTTAATTCCTCGAAATGGGACCTAATACTACAATTTCGACTTCGAGGTCATGAAACCGGTGGAGTACGCTTGTCAACTGAGTAACCTTTTATGAGACTACGACCCTCCATAACCCCCGTCCTTCTCATCCCCTGCTGGCTCCTACTCTACCGACCTACCGCAGTACCTGAGCTACGTACACTTAGACTCACTTGAGGCCCTTTACCACTACCTGTCCCTCCGGACCGCACGACGCTAAGTACCCCATCGTTTCTCAACCTGTGTTGACTCGCTGACTTGACTGACTGACGGACTGACTGGTACCTAATAGATCCATCCGGTATTTACATTATTGTTCATTAAGAAATTTTTCACTCTTTTTTCCTTCTATCTATCTCTGTTATACTTCTACTACCAACTGTGACATAATTACGACGGTGTTTGTTCTTTACGACTATCCGTGTTTTGAAACTCAATTTCTCAACTAAGAAGGGATTTCAAAGACTTCGTCCACGTCGGTACAGTTGTGGGACTAAAGTCTGAAAACCGAAGGAATGACACTCTTTTGATTAAAGAAAACAAATTTACGGTTGAAAATAAAAAATAAAAAAAAAATATTTAACAATATGGGTGGGATTCTTTGATTATGTCTCTCATTTGACCGTAAAAAAATTTAGACTATTATGTATTATACGTTAAATTACTACTATATCTAAAAATTTACATATATTCACAAACTTTGTCAGTACCCTATCTTCTAGTTACCAAGAGATTATTCCCATGAAGATATTACGTAGAAAGGTTGTTGTTCTATAAAATGAATAACTTTAGAATAGAAGTATAATATTTATACTTCAAACCACTAATGTGGTACAAAGGATGTAGAAACATAGTCTTTGAGTTCAATATGGTCAAAAGAAGTAGTTAAGTCCTTTGTAAATGATAATTAAATGAGAATCAAGTCAAGTCAAGTCAGCGAGTCAACACAGGCTGAGAAACGTTGGTGTACCTGACATCGTGCGGTCCGAAGGGACAGGTAGTGGTTGAACGTCTTAAACGAGTTTGAGTACAGGTAGCTCATCCACTACGGTAGGTTCGTAGAGTAGGAAACTGCCAGGGAAAAGGAGGGTGGAACTTAGAAATGGTCGTAGTGCCAGAAAAGGTCACTCAGTCAAGAAGTGTAGTCCACCAGTTTCATAGTCGAAGTCATAGTCAGGAAGGTTACTTATCAGTCCTGACTAAAGGGAACCCTATTTTACCAACCTAGTGAAACGTCAGGTTCCCTGAGAGTTCTCAGAAGGGGTTGTGGTGTTAAGTTTTCGTAGTTAAGAAACCATGAGTCGAAAGAAAGATCAGGTTTAGAGTGGAGGCATGTACTGATGACCTTTTTTGTATCGAAACTGATCTTAAATAACCGTTTTATTACAGAGACGAGAAAAAAATTTAAATTTAAATAAATAAAATTAACCTCCGATTATACGACAGAGTCAACTAGTATCAAAAAGAAAGTTCCTCGTTCGTAGAAAATTAAAGTACCGACGTCAGTGGTAGACGTCACAAAAACCTCGGGAGTTTTCATCAGAGAATGACAAAGGTAACAAAGGGGTAGATAAATGGTACTTCACTACCCTGACATACTGTACTAGAATCAAAAGTCTTATAATTTAAAATTCGGTCGAAAAAGTGAGAAGAGAAAGTGAAAGTAGTTCTCTAAGAAATCAAGAAGAAGCGAAAGACGGTATTCCTACCACAGTAGACGTATAGACTCTAATAACTATAAAGAGGGTCGTTAAACTAAGGTCGAAGACGAAAGAGGTCGGGTCGCATAGAGTACTACATGAAACGTATCTTAAATTTATTCGTCTCACTGTTATATGTCGGAACTGTATGAGATAAAGGATAAACCTTGGTCAGACAACAAGGTACAGGTCAAGTTTGACAACGAAGAACTGGACGTATTACTAAAGAGACCTCCGTCCAGTTCACCAGACCATAAGGGTCGAGAAAGTCTTAAAAGGTCAAACAACACTAGATGTGTTTCCGAAACCACATTAGTTACTTCGTCTTCATCTGAAAAAAAAAAAAAAAAAGGCCCTTGAGAAACAAATAAGATTATAAGATAATAAATGAAATGAATGAAAAAATAAATAAACAAAAGTTGATAAAGATGAAGAAAACTGTTTGGATTTATACCACCAAATTTTAATCCACAAATTATCTTTTGAAACTTTTTTCTTTTTTTTATTTGAAAACATAAAAGTGACAAAGATTATAAACGTGGTCTCTGTGTGCACAAAAACTTCAAGTAGTTCCAGACTTATAATTTTTATTTCTACCTAAGTAAGTGAAAATATGTTCCGACAACTTATCGGACTTGTACTGAGTCACTCTGTCCAGTTAGAAGGGACTATGAGTAAAGAGGAACTCAGAGAAAGTGAAGTAATCAGTCCGAACAGAATCACCTTTATTCAGAGTAAGTAAAAGTTATCTAACTATAATGAAGACAGTGACTCTCAGTAGATTTTAGGAAAGATTATGAGACCACACGACATATCAGAGAATATAAATATAATAGTAATAAAATTTAAAAAGTTTCTTACTCGTTTCTTTTCATGATCATAGAAAGGTACTAGACAAAGGGAGAAATAAAAATAAGTTGTTGTACTCTATTCAATTGACTTAAAGTTCCAATTTTTCGTGTGTATGTTATATAGTACAAACACACTCATTTCATTTTTAACGTCTTGTGTTTCCGAACAAACAGAACACTGTTACATGGAATGTCGAATATCCGACTGTCGTGTACCTTAAGGACATACCGTTTAATTATTCGACTCGTTATATCGTCTCTTGTCATTACAACCAACGAAAGTAGTGTGGAAATCATCTTTTAAAATCAAACTAAACTGGAGTATTTTCAATGATTGTTAAAAAGTTTACACGGTGATTTTATCTTTCGTACCAGGTTAAAAAAGAGTATTTTGAATAATGTAAAAACAAAACAAAACAAAAGGTAAACCTAGAGGTATCGTAAAGAAATACAGATTCAACAAAATGAGTAAAGATTTGTAAAACTTTTATTAAATTTTAGGGTAGTACCTTTATTAAGTCCTTCATTTTGTCACCTTCCGTTGTCTGGACCGAGGTTTTATATGTTTGTCCTTTTTTTTTTTTTTTTTCTGTTTCAAGACTCTGTCAGGTCATCTTTATTCTCCTATGACTGTAGTTTCCGTAATAGGTTTCACATGTCTCCATATTTTATCGTAATAAAGTGTCGTAGTTATTATATACTTTAAAGTCTCTTCCTTCTCCAGTAAAGTCGGACACTGTCTATTTTAAATACGGATTTTCAGAGAGTCAAACCTAAATAAAGACGGATTTGAAATAAAGTATGACAAAGTTTTTGAAAGAATTTAGAAGGTAAAGGGGGTAAAGGAATAGAATAATTTAGTTTCTTTTGACGTTACCTAGTTTATTCTCGAAGGAGTTGAAAGATTATAATTTTATAGTTTGCATGAAATCATATATTGGTGGACGGACAATGGTATCGTGTTGTCAAGAGTTTGAAGACACAAGTAGACACGGTGGAACTCTTGAATTTTATATCTAAAGACCAAGGATTCGGACTCTACGTGGGAGTTTAAACATAAAGATAGCTCAGGGATTTATAAAATGTTTTCTGAAATTGAAGATTTGATAAGTTACTAAAAACATGGAAAATACATACTATTTTACATGTTATATGTTTATATAGAGTAAACAACCATAAAGATTTTATTGTGGATTACGACAGTTTTAATAGAATTAATGACGTTTTATTTTAAATAGTAAAAATTTAATGTATATATACGTAATCATATGATATAACCACAAAAAGAAAGACCGAATGAAGTGAGACATATTATCCGAGGTCAAAGTAGGTGGAGTAATCTCGACTAAGTTTACATAAGAAAAATTACCGACTCATTACCATTCCTATTGGGACATACGTTCTGTCTTTTTCTCTAAGTCTACACATCTTGTCAGAAAACCTGAGACACCCTCACCCTCTTCCACCCTACTAAACCCTCTTACCGTGACTTTGTACGTATTATAGTATATACTTTGATTAGTGGTCAGGTGCAAGCTACATACTATGACCTACGAACCCCGACCACGTGACTCTACTGGGTCTCCCTACCACGTCCCTTCCTCCTCCCTCCCCCCAAGTCCTACCCCTTCTGCACATATATATGGATATGTGCCACTTATGTACCACATAAGTACAACTACATACCGTTTTGGTTATGTTATAACATTTCATTAATTGGAGATTAATTTTATTTATTTACGTATATATATAATTTTTTGATGGTAAAAATCTTTTTTATTATTACACTTATATAAGAATGAAAAGGGGTTTTATTGAAATTTTTAATTAAGTAAAATTAACATCCGATGAATTAAATTTTATAACAATTAAAAGATTGTTAATTAAAATTTTAATTGATATTTTATATCATTTAAATGTTGTAAGAATCAATAGTATGATAACGGGATCAAAGTAACAAATACTAAGGAACGGACTTTATTATTAGATTGATATTTTATAGAACAAGAAACGATAATGTAAGTTACAATTTGACGGTTATCTTAATGGAGTTTCATGTGTCTTTGTTTCCGTTAGGATGTTAGTTAGAAAATTCTACTTAGTAACACTAAAAGGGTTACCATAGTTTTATTTTAGGGTTTAATAAATTCGCCTCAACTCGGGTAAAATAGTACACCGTGTCTGGATTGAATGGACGGAGAAGATAAGATCAATGAACCAGAAGAAATTAACGGTTCGTACGTAAAGTATAGTATACAAAGTAAGTATAATAGACTTTATGAATCTCATAAAAGGGTAGACTTTTTTTAATGGATATAAATATTCTCTGTCGGGTTCGGAAGGGAGGTGATAATTCTTATTTCCAAACGTCACTCTTGATTAATAATAGGTGAAGGCTCAAAGGTATACTGAAACAATTCTTGGGATTAAGTTGTTAAAATAAGTAAGATAATCTTTGCCACAAACGGTTAGTGTATTTAACGTGACACTCGAAGGAATTCCGGTTTATATATATTATATGTATAGAAATAAAATCTATATATTGTATCGATGGTGTGTATCAACCTCCCTCCGTACCGTCAGGTGAGGTCATAAGAACGGAGCTCCTAGGGTACCTGTCTCCTTGGACCGTCCGATGTATGTCAGGTACCCCAACGTTTCTTAATCTTTGTTGAATCGTTGACTTGTCGTTGGTGAGTATCATCCGTAGTTATGTAATAACTACCCAATTTCTCATTGACTACTCATTCATTACTCTATTATATAAATGTTTACTAGTACCTCTTCTTGAAATCAATAGCCTACTATGTTCGAACAGGTTGTGTAAAACAAGGTCATAGTCCCTCGGTTCCCTGAATTTTAATAAGCACACCGATATTAATGTCTCTATATTTTACTGTTAGGTTAGACCATGATAACGGACCTTTTAGGGTACCTGTCTCCTCGGACCATCCGATGTCAGGTGCCCCAGTGTTTCTCAACCTGTACTGACTCGTTGATGTTAAAGTGAAAGTGAAAGTTATATTTTTAACTATTTTTACTATTTAAACACATAATTCCATCTTTTGGACGTAAAATCGAATATGAAATTTATAAAATTTCTTCAAAATGTAAAGATAATATTGAATTATAAGTCTATTCTTCTGATAAGACTTTTTTACAATATGGATCAACGAAACTTTTATATAAATATTATGACAACACCTCCTTTGATTTTTTATAATGAGATGGACGATGCAAGACCATCAACCAGACTCTTAATTTAACAGTCCTCTGTCAAATTTTGATTAAATTTAAACGTACGTACCCTTTAATAATTTCACTGTGAGTCTCTCGTTGGTTTTCGTCCGTCAATAATATGTAGAAAAATGTATTTCTTTATTGTTTAAACACTCCTAAACTGTCTTGTTTCTTCGAATCCATTCTACGAATTGATTATTCTTTAAATTCGTTTCGAATCCGAATCTCATTTAATTACCCCTTCATTGTTTCAAACAACTATGTCTGAAGACCCGGGACTTGAAGGAAAGAGACAACTATATCTACGGGGAGTGGTCGGAACACTGTGTCCCTCCCATGTGTAGTATACTTTATAAATAAAGGACGTAACTTCCTGTGTTTATTCAAGTTTCACAGGAAGAACATGGATAGCAAAAGGTTCACAATCCATCCATCTTGTCCCTTTTCCTCAGGTTTTACCACCACCGATTTTTTTGTTCCTTACAGTTTCCCTCCAGGTTCCTGGTCTCACTTCTAGAGTCCATCTTGTTTGTCGTGAGGACCAATTCGGGTTAAACGTATCCCGTCCGGGTCCACCTCCCTTTTTGTATATTTTCCTTCTCGGTTTCACGAGAGAGAGAGAAGGAGAGAGAAAGAGGGTGCACGAGGAGGTGAGAGAAGAGAAGTTCAGAAACCCAACCGTACGGGCGTGTGAAGTTCCTACATAAGAGGACGATAGAAGATTTATTTTATCTCGACATTGTGACTAAACGGACTCTCGATATTGTGCCAAACAGGTTCTGGGCTCTCGACACTGCACGGCTCCCGAAATTACAGACAGCGAGGTTTAGAAACAACACTGCTCTGTTTCTTGACTCCTTGTATGTGAGCGCACTGTAGATGACCCCGAGTCGTCTATCACGGAAACCCTGTACGACTCCTCATCGGAGAGGTCTCAGGGAGTAAACACGGGGGACGACGGGTGGTCAAACGTCCTCCAAACTCCCCTTTTCTTTGTTCTCTAACATTTCCTTAATTCCAAAACAATCCGTACAGGGAGGTCTCTCCTGGAGAATGGAATTGGTCTCCAGAAGACCCTAGACTCTGACCCGGCGCACTCGAAAGACGACTCAAACAAAAAACGACAGGACCAAAGGTCGTATTACCCGGAAGGGGACGTGACCGAAAAGAAGTACAAGGTGGAGATGGTGTCCTCGAAGTGACTCAACCCGAGGACGACGCGGACCGAAGAAGGTGCACCTCCAACAAAGTCGGTCCAATGTAGGCTCAGTGCCGTGGTATCTACAGTGAGTTCACATACAAGGAGTCAAGAAACAGAGAAGTGTTGTTTCTAAACCTCACTACCTGTAATTTCTGGAACCGCACAGTGTCGAGAGCCCAGAACCTGTTTGACACAATATCGAGAGTCCGTTTAGTCACAATGTCGAGATAAAATAAATCTTCTATCGTCCTCTTATGTAGGAGATTCGTACTCCCGTACGGTTGGGTTTCTGAACTTCTCTTCTCTCCCCTCCTCGTGCACCCTCTCTCGCTCTCCCTCTCTCGCTCTCTCGCTCGCTCTCTCTCTCTCTCGTGTACGTACACACTCTCCTTCTCTCTCTCGTTCGCGAAACCGAGAAGGAAAATGTACAAAAACGGAGGTGGACCCGGACGGGATACGTTTAACCCGAATCAGTCCTCACGACAAACAAGATGGACTCCAGAAGTGAGACCAGGAGCATGGAAGGAAACTGGAAGGAACAAAAACATCGATGGTAGTAAAACCTGAGGAAAAGGGACAAGATAGATGGATTGTGTTCATTGAAGTTAAACTTTATTAGTTATACGGAAACTCCGTGTAAGTCCACCGGACAGGACCCGGGGTTCTCAAAGACAGAGACTTTGAAAGGAACATTTAAAATGTATAGTTTCAACTCGAAAAACTAACAATGCAGAGGAACTTGGTCAGAGAATCAGAAATATTATTCAGTCAAGTCAACTTAAGTAAAGTCATCTACCACTACCTTCACCTGAGGGTTTCAGTCCGGATACCACGTTCCTTAGTACATAAATTATTTTCTATAATGGTACCTCTGTTTTTTTTTTTTTTTTTTTCCTTTGTACCACCACTAAAGAGACTTCAAATACAATTCAGAAGATCGAAGGTAAAAACCCCTTTTTTACGTCAAGATCAAGAGTACCTAAGATTCAGTTTTTCTATTCTCTTTTAACATTTACAATCAACGCTCTCAACATCAATTTATGACCTCTTTTGATTTTTTTGTTATCGTTGTTGTTGTTTTAGTCCTATGTTAGGTTAAAAATCTATTCATTGTTTTTCAGTTTATTTAAATTACCGTCATCTTAGAATATAGATTATAGTATTAACACATATTAGTCAAGTCAAGTGAAGTCAGTGAGTCAGCACAAGCTGAGAAACACTGGGGTACTTAGCGTCGTGTGGTCCGGAGGGACAGGTAGTGGTTGAGGGTCTCAAGCGAGTCTAAGCACAGGTAGCTCAGTCACTACGGTAGGTCGGTAGAGTAGGAGACAGTAGAAGAGGAGGCCGGGTGTTAGGGAGGGTCGTAGTTTCAGAAAAGGTTACTCAGTTGAGAAGCGTACTCCACCGGTTTGTTGACCTCAAAGTCGAAATCGTAGTAAGGAAGTTTTCTTTAGGGTCCCGACTAGAGGAAGTCTTACGTGACCAACCTAGAGGAACGTCAGGTTCCCTGAGAGTTCTCAGAAGAGGTTGTAGTGTCAAGTTTTCGTAGTTAAGAAGTCGTGAGTCGGAAGAAGTGTCAGGTTGAGAGTGTAGGTATGTACTGGTGTCCTTTTTGGTATCGAAACTGATCTGCCTGGAATCAGCCGTTTCATTACAGAGACGAAAACTTATACATTCGATCCAACCAGTATGGAAAAGAGGGTTCCTCATTCGTAGAAAATTAAAGTACCGACGTCAGTGGTAGACGTCACTAAAAAGTTGGGAGGTTTTTTATTTCAGACTGTGATAAAGGTGACAAAGGGGTAGATAAAGGGTTATTCACTACCCTGGCCTACGGTACTAGAAGCAAAAGACTTACAACTCGAAATTCGGTTGAAAAAGTGAGAGGAGAAAGCGAAAGTAGTTCTCCGAAAAATCAAGGAGAAGTGAAAGACGGTATTCCCACCATAGTAGACGTATAGACTCCAATGACTATAAAGAGGGTCGTTCGAACTAAGGTCGAACACAAAGAAGGTCAGGTGGTAAAGAGTACTACATGAGACATATCATCAATTTATTCGTCCCCCTGTTATATGTCGGAACTGCATGAGGAAAAGGATAAACCTTGGTTAGACAAGGTACAGGTCAAGGTTGACAACGAAGGACTGGACGTATGTCTAAAGAGATCTCCTTCCAGTCAACCAGACCATAAGGGTAGAGAGAGTCTTATAAGGTCAAATAACACTAGGTGTGTCAGTTTCCGAAACCGTATCAGTTATAACACATAGTATTAAAAGTGATTTTATACAAAAGGAGATTTTAATGAATAAAAAAAAAAATGGTTTCCATCATTTTTATTTCGATTAAACAAATGTTTTACAGATCATAGTTATTTGTATCGTATTAATAAATATATTATCGTCTTTCTTGTCACTAACGGATATATTTATTAAAATTGACACAAAACTTCCGTGAAAAGTAATCGTTAGAGGCAAATACCTCTAATACAATGGGAGAACTCTGATGTACCGGTTCGGTTTATGAGCGGTAGTCTGTACTGGTGGTTACGAATATCTAAAGTCCCTCAAGATTAGAACTTCAGAGGTTTTATGGGACTTCAGTGGACGGATGGTCCTTCACTAAATAAATGAGTTGACATTTCAACAAACCTCTTAAAACATTCGTTCAATAATCCAGTTATAAAGGTTCTTTGTTAATAAACAAGGTATTTCAGTCGGAATCAACGAATTTCAACAGATAAGTATAGACTTAGATACATAGAGAAAGAGTTTATATCGTAAGGATAGTTTCGGAATCATTATACTAGTTAAAGGTTAACGTATGACACTCTTCCTATTGTCTAAGAACAACTTGAATACATTTGTTAACATAAACACTTTAATACTTGTGAGTTCAAAGGTTTAAAACTTACCTAGTCCATGCCTCTTTTTTTAATTTACAAAGTCGAGACAACCTTTCCGTTAAAAAAGACTTAACGATATTCATTTTAATTCAATTTTCCTTTCCAAGGTAATATAGATTTTTCGTTTCTAATTTCTCGGTCGTTAATTTTTAAATTTGTGATATTTATATTAATAGAAAGAGTCAAGTATTCAGGGTACAATAATTAAGAATAACTATGAACTAAAAGTAAAACACCTTGGTTGTTAAAAAGTCTCAAGACTTTTATGAATAGGTTAAGTTACTATACTAGACTTTCAAATAGGTTTAGTGCATAAGATCTGATTCACAATCTCCGGAAAGGTTTTCAGAGAGACTCCTACTTTGTATAAACATTTTCGTGGTCTCATTTAGTAATTGAGAGAAATTCATCTCTTATGGAATTTTAGAGGTACTGATTTTCAGTCTACGTTAATTATTCTTGTAAATCGATAAAGACTCTGTACCTTTTTAATTCCTTTTTTGTTTGTTTGTTTGATCTTAAATTTTACTATTAAAAGGTGGTCCTCTCTATTCTTTAAATCTTCAAAATATATTAAAGATTTCGGTACAATCATAGGTGTGTTTCCATTAAATTCTTCCAAAACGTAATGAAAAGTAAACTATTACGAAGAGTACATTAAATTGTACATTTTATATGGATTAATCAAATTTGTATAGAGAAAAATATTTCTCTTCTTTGTCTAAGAAAGTTTACAAGTCCCCTAGGATACTTTTAAAAGTTCATATATACTCAACTTTTTCTTAAGTAAACATTAAACTAAACTCCATCAAACAGTCTTATCTTATTCTGAACGTGTAAACTGATGTATCCTAGTGTCAGGTAATATTTTATTATGAGTAATAGATAAATTGGTTTCAATGTTATTTTCTGAAACTTCTTTTTATGTTATTCAACTCGTAAATACTTTGCCTTTTTTTTTTTTTTTTTGATTCGAGAAATTCATTTTACTGAGTTGAAGGAATTCATTAATTTCTGTACGACTATCTCTCTGGTTTGTCTTATATTAAAACCGTTCTTGTACTTTAAATACAAAACCATCAAATATATTTTCCATTTCTACGAACTTATTAGACAAGGGTTTTCGTGTTATAAGGTTCTTCTGTAATAAAAGGGTAGTCTACTTTCTTTTGATTTAAAATCGAAATGTTTTCATGTGATTATTATCATTTCGAATAAAAAAATTTTTAATATAAAAATAAATAAAATTAACCTCCAATTAATGAAATGAGTTTTTATATGTTCGTTGAGGACGTCGAATCAAGGTCTTTTTATTTACTGGGTTATTTTTTTTTTTTACCCGGTTTCTTGATTTATCTGTAAAAAGGTTTTATCATTTCGAATAAAAATTTGGGAATTTAAGTAAGTTAGAATAAGTCGACTTAGTATGAACTTTGATAAAGGGTTCTAAGAAAAAGATCTTTAGAAGATAATAAAAACGAGAAATAAAAGGAAACAGAGTAAGACTTTATAGTCGATATAAAGTTCAATTTTTATGAAAAACAAAGGAATCGTTTTAAAATATTGGTGAAAGGGGGGATAGACTAAATTTTTGTATGGGATGGAAGAAACGTGTGTCTCAATAAAGAGTAATGTAAATCAACGAGATGAATGCAAATAATAAATTTAAAAAACTGAGATTCTTTGGAGTTGAAGACCCTTTTGATTCTTATTTTGTTGACACTTACTAGTCAGTGTATCCGTTAAAAAAACCTAACTGTTTAAATACTTATTTAAAGTATTAAAGATATTTTTATATAAAATAATAGATGTAAAAATTTGAACAGTATGTCGAACAAATGGTTAACTGGGTTTGAATAGATCTAGGAGAAGTTATTCTTCAGTTTTCGTCTACGTGAGTATAAATCATTGACTACAATGAATATCATAAACCTTTACTAGATCTATAAATTATTTAAAAGTATTAAATTAAATTGAGATTTTCACATCCAATGGTCTGTCTCAACCCTTTGATAAATTCTTTTGTATAGTATTATGTTGACGGCGATTTTTCAAGTGAATTTGAGAATGGAGTAAATAAATGTAGATAAATCAAATAAAGAGAAATGACTATAAATCTAATGAGGACTTTTAAAGTACTCGAGAATTTCGTCAAACAGTAATAGATTCAAATAATTCTAAAAAAGGAACCAACTGTTTGAAATGTTGTCTCTGTTATACTTAGTAAACTAATCGTTTGGATTCAACTTTTTTATAAGAAATAGATGTAGTATAATTTACGACTATGGAGGTTTCTATATGAACATAATTAAATTTGTTATTCGAATTTTAAACATAAAAAAGGTTTATAATAAAATAGTATATTTAGAACTTTTTGTCAAGTCAAGTCAGTGAGTCAATACAGACTGAGAAACACTAGGGTACCTCATTTCGTGTGGTCCGGAGGGACAGGTAGTGGTTGAGGGTCTCAAATGAGTTTAAGTACAGGTGATTCAGCCACTACAATAGGTTTGTAGAGTAGGAGACAACAGGGGAAAAGGAAGACGGAAGTTAAAAAAGGGTCGTAGTCCCAGAAAAGTTTACTCAGTCGAGAAACGTAGTCCACAGGTCTCATCATCTCAAAGTCGAAGTTGTAGTCAGGAAGGTTACTTATAAGTCCTGACAAAAGGAAATCCTACGTGACCAACCTATAGGAACGTCAGGTTTCTGAGAGTCCTCAGATGAGGTTGTGGTGTCAAGTTTTCGTAGTTAAGAAATAATGAGTAGAAAGAAATATGAGGTTGAGAGTATAGTATGTACTATGACCTTTTTTGTATCGGAACTCACCTACCTTGAACAAGCGTTTTATTACAGAGACTAAAAATTATACGACAGATCCAACTACCATTGAAAAGAAAGTTCCTCAATCTCAGACCATTAAAGTACCGACGTCAGTGCTAGACGTCATTAAAACCTCGGTGACAAAGGTCACAAAGGGGTAGGTACACGGTACTTCCCTACCCTGGTCTACGGTACTAGACTCAAAAGACTTACATTTGAAATTCGGTTTTAAAGGTGAGAGGAAAAAATAAAAGTTGTTGTTCAAGAAATCAAGAAGTGAAAGAAAGTATCCCACTACAGTAGAAGAATAGACTCCAATAACTATAAAGAGGACAGTTAGAACGTAGGTCGTACACGAAGTAGGTCGACTCGTAAAGAATACTACATGTCACTTATATTCCATTTATTCGTCTCACTGTTATATGTCGGAACTGTATGAGGAAAAGAATAAACCTTGGTCAGACAACAAGGTATAGGTCAAGATTGACAACGACGGACTGGACGTATGTCTAAAGAGTCCTCCGTCCAGTCGACCAGACTATAAGGGTAGAGAACTTTTTAAAAGGTGACAAAGAAATTAGGTGTCTCAGTTTACAAAACCGTATCAGTTATTTCGTCTTTATCTACTAAAAGCCTTGAGAGAACAAAAAAGTCACTAGGTCGTCTATAACGGTTAAACTAGAGACCAAGGAGACGGAAAAGATTTTGGTCGAACTTGTAGACCTTAAAGTACCAAGTACATAATAACTTCGGACCGAACCTCTTAAAACTCGTAAAGAAATGATCGTGTGCTCTACTCACGTTAATACGTTATCCGTTCTCACACGTGTAAGAACCGTAATAGAAAGAATCCCTAACCTTTCTTTTTACTGAAAAAGGTCGGGACACCGGTGACGTCTTGAAAGGTTTATACGACCGTATAACTCACGTCGTGAAAGTGTCGTAGTAGAAGGTTCTGTCCTTTATCGAGTTGACCTTAAGGTAGTGGAGGTGATCGAAACAAGGATCATTAGGAAGGATGAACAGACTGAAACGTAAGGTCCTACGGACCGAGATCCACTCACAAGTGTGGTAGCCCCAATAGTCCCAGTAATTTTAGAAAAAAACATATCAAAAAGACACATAAGAACGGTGGAGAAGAATTATAGAAAACGAAGACAATCCAGATATGGTAAAGACAGGAAATAACTTGGGTAGAAACGTACTTTATAAGGGAACCATAGTGATTAAAAGAGCTTCTCTAGAGATCAAAAAGGGATAGATAATAAAAAGAAATAAAGAAATGTGACTAGTTATTCCTTCCGAAAGAATTGAGAGGAACGAGAAGAAACCTTGAGACGTAAATTTATCCATATAAAAAGGAAAAGAGGAAACGAAAAACGAAAAGAAGAAAAGTATCGATAAAAATTCCGGAGTCTGTCGGTAAAACGAAAAAACGTAAAGAAAAGGCACCCCTACCAGAAACAGTCCTCGGCGTAATCCGTAATGACTGTTTTACCTCCGTGCCGGGGTTAGGGGAGAGGAGTAGAGTGTCCGTTCCGGGACCCTGCTCCTCAATCCGGAACACTAAGGCTGAACAAGAAAAGAAAGAAACCAAATCAACCGACTATTCTTACAGTTCCACGAAATCTCTTCGTACTCTTTCGTGTTTTGGAAGATGTCAACACGGGTCTTTGATTAGATATTTTATTGGTAACTGTAAATAAGTTCCTAGAAATGTTTCTTTCAGGGTCCTACTCGTGGATCCGACGTCGAACTCCGGTACCCTTCCTAACAATAGACTCTGGGAAACACTCCCTTTATAAATACCATTTTCTTCTGACGACTCAAATCCCAAATCCTTATTAATTCTTATCGATCTTCGGAAAAATCCTCCATCACTAGAATTCTACGATCCCCGTTTGTCCTAAGTCTTTCTATTCTTTATTTGACTCCTTACATCGTACTCAATGTTACATTAGTGTTCAATTCATGTCATTTAGACCCACCCCCTTTGATTTTTACGGTTTGGAGACTGGATTTGGAAAACAGTTTCATATTTTCTATTGGAGTTCGAACTGTATTTGTACATCAAGGTATGATACTCAGTCTCTGATGCAGTAGCAGGCGGTTGTGGCGAGTGGAGAAGTCCGACTAAGGGACCGACGACCTAGACCTGAGGCCGTCCAGAACTAGGGACAGAAGACATGTTACAGGGCTCGAAGACAGATATCAAGTAGTCCGTGAGACAGATAGTCTAAATCAGGCAATTTAGATAAAGAGTGAAGGTGACATATTAGTATTCCTTAAACTAAATCCAGTATGGACTTACCAGATCGCCAAAAGGGATGAAAGAAGTTAAATTCATACTTAAACCGTTATTCCTCAAGTCCTAGACTCGGTGTCAGTGAAGGGTGAGAACAAAAACGACTGACATATCTCGAAGAGATAAAAACAGATGTTTCTTATATTAGTTAGACTAAAGTCACAACTGGTAGACCACTACAGGTACATATCTTAGAACACAACAACTTTATTCCACAAAAGACACTGGTGACACAAAAGAACCGTTTCGACACAAGTGGAAACGAGACGAAGTAAAACATGAGTAAAACATGTTCCCGATTAAACAAACAATGAGGTCCACAAAGAACTGAAGGATGAAAACGTAAGGACAGGGGATATTACCTTTCCTGTAGCAAAAATCCACAATCAAGATTTTCCAAAATATCAGCAGTATCTTGGTAAGTTGAAGTCGAAGAAGTCATAATGACCAGTCTCGTGTCTGAAGCTAATCACACTATAACTTACCAAAGGGAGCCTTTAATATCTCTAGTAAAACAGTAAAAACTCTAACGTAGGTTCCTGACGTAAACCTGAGAAAAAACTGATACTACCGATGAACTAAAGAAGATTCCCTAAGAACGGGTGTCATCATCAATATTACTAGTAGACTCAATTTAGGTGGGTAAGGTCAGGTACAATCAAACAACTAAGGATTTTACAACTCCAAGTGAGAACGGTAGAGAACAAACTGGTGAAGGTTAAACGGAATTCAACTCGATCAAAAATAACATAGAGAGTAAACAAGAAGGGACCACCGAGTTATCATTTATAAAGTGGACGATTACTTCCACAGCACCCAAGTTAGGGACCCAACGTTACTGACAAACCTCTTCCTTTACCGTTGGGTGAGTTTATAACAACAGACCCTTTAGAGTTCTAAAGGTCCTCTTGTATTCTGGGACCGTTCGATATCAGGTACCTCAACGTTTTCATCAGTCTCTACTGAATCACTGATTTGTTGTTGTATAGAAATTAAATATTTATGAATCAAATATTCGTGTATAAAAATTTGGTCAATTTAGACAATCTAACCAAATAAATAGAGGGACTAGGAACGGAACTGTATTGTTTCCAAACCTTACTATCTTATAAATATCGAGTTCGTCTGTAGTAAAGAGTCGAGACGGAACATCGTTCCTAGACTTTGTTGTCTGATTAATGTCTTGTCAATGTCGAGTTCGTCTGTTTCGTAAATAAATCAAGTCAAGTCAAGTCAGGTCAGAGAGTCAGTACAGGTTGAGAAACGTTGGGGTACTTAGCGTCGTGCGGTCCGGAGGGACAGGTAGTGGTAGTTTCTGACGGTTATCATATAGGAGTTATACAGTCCCACCCGACTGGGACTTCGTCACCGATGGTATCCAGAACCGAAGGGAAACATATGAAGGACAGTGGACGAGAACCAAGACGGTACACGTTTCACCCGAACACGAACGGTGGTTAGTCTCTTTTTTTACATTTACCTACATACGAGTATCAGTTAGTCCCTTCCCCACACAAACCGATGTATTTTTTATCCCAAAAATGTACAAGTAGATCCGTCTGTACCTGACTTTCAAAACTAAAGTTTAACGTTCAATGTATTGTTGTCCGAGATAACGGGTACATAAAGGGAATTAAGTCAGACAACATTTATCTACATGATTTTTCAGAGAACTACTCCCACTTCCTCTCACTCTCGGCCGAATTTTGATTCATATAAATTTTGATTCTAGTAACGTAGGTCGGAGTAATTAAGTACCGTTTATCTTCCCCTTTTACACCTTCATGACTGGTCAATGGAGACAAACCCGAGATTTAGTGACACCTATCACTGATGTCGGTACTTTAATCCACTATCGAAGAAACATCCTTTCAATACTGTTTGAATCTGTCACACAACTTTCCGTCTCCACAACGAGACGACTTTTTCCAGACATATCAGTTCCGACACAAGAAGGGTCACCAGTACATGCTAACACTCTCGACCTGACATTTCTTTCGTCTTGTAGTTTCTTAGTGACGAAAATTTCACCACGACCTCTTCTGAGGACTCCCAGGGAACCTCTCGTTTCTCTAATTTGGTCAGTGAGAATTCTCTTTAGTATGAACTTATGAGTAACCTTTCTGACTACGACTTCGACTTCGAGGACATAAAACCAGTAGACAACACTTCTCTGTTTAGTAACTTTTTTAGGGACTACGACCCTTTCTAACTCCCGTCCTCTTCTCCCGTAGTCTCCTACTCTACTGACCTACCGTAGTGACTACGTTACCTGTACTGGAACCCGTTTGAAATCCTCTACCTCTCCCTCCGTCTCCGGACCACACAACGTTAAGCACCCAAACGTCAGGTATATCTCAACTTGTGCTGACCCGTCGACTTGTTGTTGGTATTATACATCTTATAAATACTTGGGAATTAGCCGAGGAACGACGGATTCCAATGAACTCCTGTATCGACACGTAATTCGTAAACGAATACGGTCTCATCTTCAGGGACATCGATCAAATGTAGGTGAGAAACGGATACCGTGTACGTGACTTCAACCTTTCCAGAGACACCAATAAAATCATCTTGTGGACACTCGAGAGAACCTAAAAAGACCCGACCCCAATCTCTTGTCGAACGTAGGAAATACCAATCCGATGGGGACCAATGAGTACGGATTGCAGGATGGATTGTTTAGAATGTCTAATTAAAACCGTTATGGTTTACTCCTATGTTTTTACATTATAGATGTGACATGTACGTATTTGTCTATGTGTATGTTTATCTGTGTCTAGAGTACCAAAAATATAATTTTGATCAGTACTCAGTCCATGTTATTTTTTAAACGATTAAATATTCACTGTCAACCTTATGTAACTTAAATAGATGACTTTACCTATGTTGAAAATAAAAAAAAAAAGGGGGGTGGTAAACACCCCTTCTGTTCTAAATGTAAACACGGACTTCATAAGTATTCTTTTAACATGAGATCACAAACTAATTCTCTTGATAAAATCAATCAAAAAAAAAAAAAAATTCTAAAGAGGAGAAAAAGAAAAAAGAAAAAAAAAAAAAAAAATCACAATCTAATCCAAGACGGTTACTTCGATCGACCCAAGTGAAAGTCCGTCAACACTCGATAGATTGATATACGACTCGACAAATATAAAATTTCGGTAACATTTTAAATATTGAAATTCCCTGTCTCTTCTTTACGTTAAAAAAAAGGATTCTCAAAACCCCTACTATCACTTTCAGCGAGTAATCACAGGATGTGAAACGCTGGGGTATCTGATATGTCAGGTATCTTAAGAGGTCCGGTCTTATGACCTCACCCATCGGAAAGGGAAGAGGTCCCCTAGAAGGGTTGGGTCCCTAATTTACGTCCAGAGGACATGATATTCGTCTAAAAAATGGTCGACTCGGTGTTCCCTTCGGGTTCTTATGACTTCACCCATCGGCTAAGGAAGAGGTCGTCTAGAAGGGTTAGGTCCTTAGTCCTAAAGGACATAATGTCGGTCTAAGAAATAGTCGACTCTATAGTCCCTTCGGGTCAAAACTCCTGTTAATAATAAATTTTAAAAAGAAAGAAAAAAAAAAAAAATTTCATTTCCCGTTAACAAAAATTGTAGAGTTCCAAATGTATAGATATTCGTAAAGTTCTTCTTATTATTTCCGGAACCTTGACAATTTTGATCCACCTGAGACTGGAGATCTTCGTATAAAGACCAAAACATCTCTAAACGTTCTATTTCTGTTAAAAAGATAATCGGGAATTAATAACTGAATGTCGACTATATAAAAGACTAATAAACATCCTTTCGGACTCTTTAACGACTCCTCTACCCCTTCAAATATTCTCCCCCTTAAACAAAATATATAAAACACATTACGTATATTGAATAAATACATATTATATTTTAATATATATGTATTTTAATGTATATGTAATATATACGTATATTAACATACGTATATATTAATATATGTGTAATATATAATATATATATATATATATATATGTTAAAGAGGAATATCGTACACATAAATATGTTTGTACGTATAGAAAAATATTAAAGAAAAAAAAAGAGACAGACTTCCTGTTAACATGACATAAAAATATTGACATTTACATACTTCCGTTTGTCCTTCCTAAACTCATCTGACACTATAAACAAGATTAAAGAAAGGGACATAGAATAAATCCCCGAATGAAATATCGGTAATATAGTTTTTCACTCGAAAAAGGAAAAAGGAAAGAAGTTAAATCTACACACACACACACAAAACAAAACAAAACAAAACAAAAAAGGTCAAGGGTCCTAGGTATAAGACCGGTAACTACCGATCCTAGATAAATAGAGTCATCACCGAATTTGTACATTTGGAAAAATACCAAAGTGGTTCTTGTGTTCTCCACAGAGTGTTTGTCACGTTATTTTTTATGTCGGGAATATTTTAAGTCTTACAGGTGAGGGTCTCCATCAGATTCTTTCGTTTTTGTTCTTTATACTCTCTAGGACAATATTTATCAACGAGATTTTATATTCTTTCGTGAACAAAGGGAGGAAAGTAATTATTTTATCCCACTGAATAGTTCGGTTTTCGAATGTGAAAAAAAAAAGGTCTAAGACATTCGTACCGGTGGACTACCTTTATTAACTGAGTGACCCTTTCTGACTTCAGTCCTCTTCTTCCTCTGCTGTCTCATACTCTACCAACCTACCGTAGTCACTGACCTACCTGTACTTAAACTCGTTCTAAATCTTCAACCACCACCTGTCCCATCGGACCGTACGAATTCAGGTACCCCAGTGTCTCTTAGTCTGTGCTGACGATGAGTGGTCTATTTATACACAGCAGATCGACCTCCTCTGGACTCTATTATAAGAGTAACCGACACTTCTCTCCTTTCGGTATCTGTGGGGGGATGTGTAGGAGACGTCTTTTTCCATTACTAGTGGTGACCCTCCTTTTCTTGGTTATTTGAGTTCTCCAGTTTTTATGAGATTGTCGAATTGGTCTCAGTGACGCAGAATTCTATGATCAAGATGTTTATAAAATAGAACGATTAGATTTAAATGTTACTCTCAAACCTAAGAATGCTAAGAATAAATATTATCTGGGACGTCCGTCTCTAGACCGTCTGAGTGTATTATTCTTTAGAATGGAAGACGAGAAAGAGTCTACAGGGTCCTAGAGTCAACGTCGTCGATTTTCCCTCATCTCAGGTCGGTCCCTTTAAAGAAACACCAACGGTTGAGAAGTCAAGTCAAGTCAGCGAGTGAGCACAGGCTGAGAAACGCTGGGGTACTTAGCGTCGTGGGGTCCGAAGGGACGGGTAGTGGTTGTGGGCCTCAAGTGAGTCTGAGTTTAGGTAGTTCAGTCACTACGGTAGGTCGGTAGAGTAGGAGACAGCAGGGGAAAAGGAGGTCGGGGGGTAGGGAGGGTCGTAGTTTCAGAAAAGGTTAGTGAGTTGAGAAGCGTACTCCCCCGGTTTCATGACTTCAAAGTCGAAATCGTAGTAAGGAAGGTTTCTTTAGGGTCCCGACTAGAGGAAGTCTTACCTGACCAACCTAGAGGAACGTCGGGTTCCTTGAGAGTTCTCAGAAGAGGTTATGGTGTCAAGTTTTCGTAGTTAAGAAGTCACGAGTCGGAAGAAGTGTCAGGTTGAGAGTGTAGGTATGTACTAGTGTCCTTTTTGGTATCGGAACTGACCTACCTGGAATCAGCCGTTTCATTACAGAGACGAAAACTTATACGATAGATCCAACCATTATTGAAAAGAAGGTTCCTCATTCGTAGAAAAATAAAGTACCGACGTTAGTGGTAGACGTCACTAAAACCTCGGACTTTTTTATTTCAGACTGTGGCAAAGGTGACAAAGAGGTAGATAAAGGTACCTAACTACGCTAACCTACCGTACTAGAAGCAAAAGACTTACAACTCGAAATTCGGTAGAAAAAGTGAGAGGAGAAAGTGAAAGTAGTTCTCCGCGAAATCAAGGAGAAGTGAAAGACAGTATTCCAACCACAGTAGACGTATAGACTCCAATAACTATAAAGAGGGCCGTTAGAACTAAGGTCGAACACGAATAAGATCAAGTCGTAAAGAGTACTACATGAGACGTATATTCTACTTATTCGTCCCACTGTTATATGTCGGAACTGCATGAGGAAAAGGATATACCTTGGTCAGACAATAAGGTACAGGTCAAGATTGACACCGAAGGACCGAACGTATGTCTAAAGAGTTCTCCGTCGAATCCACCAGACTATAAGGGTAGAGAAAGTCTTAAAAGGTGTCAAATAATACTAGGTTTGTCAGTTTCCGAAACCGTATCAGTTATTTCGTCTTTATCTAAAAAGAGACCTTTAGAGAACGAAAAAACTACTAGGTCACCTACAACAATTAAACTAGAGACGAAGGAGACGGAAAAGATTTTGGTCGAACTTGTAGTCCTTCAAGTACCAGGTGTATAACGACTTCGGACCGAACCTCTTAAAACTCGTAATGAAATGATCGTACCCTCTATTCACGTTAACACGCCATCAAACCTGTAAGAAACCGTAACGGAAAGAAACCCTAACCTTACTTTTGACTGGAAAAGGTCAGGACACCGGTGACGACTCAAAAAGTTTAAACGACCGTATAACTCACGTGGTGAAAGTGTCGTAGGAGAAAGTCCTAAACTTTGTCGAGTTGACCTTAAGGTAGTGGAGGTGATCGAAACAAGCATCACTACGAAAGATTCCAGGTGAACTGAAGTGTAAGGTCCTACAGACCGAGATCTACTCATTAGTGTGGTAACACCAATAGGTCCAGTACTTCTAGGAAAAACATGTCAAGAAGACACATAAGAACGGTGGAAAAGAATTATAGAAGACGAAGACAATCCAGGTATGGTAAAGACCGGAAATTTCCGGTAGAAACGTACTTTACAAGGGAACCATAGAGATTAAAAGAACTTCTCTAGAGATCAGAAAGGGTAAGACAACAAAAGGAGATAAAGAAACGTAACTAGTGACTTCTTCCGAAAGAATAGAGAAGAACGATAAGAAACCTTGAGACGTAAGTCTACGAATATGGAAAGGAAAAGATCTCCTTTTTTTTTTAGACGTAGTAGATTGAAGAACACCAATCAGAGTTTTTACTTAACTGTATTCTTTCTAATTACTCTCTTTTTGATTAAAATAAAGGGTACACTCCTTTAAATACTTTTACTACGAGTCACTCGTTAGTTTTCGTCCTCTAAAAGTATGCAGATAAATACATTTTCACGTTATTTAAACATCCGTAAACTGTCCTATCTCGAATCCAAGTTCACGAATTAATCATCCCTTAAATTCATTTGAAAACTGAACCTATCATTTAATCATTTCTGCATTTACCAACAAATGCGCCCGAAGAGTCGTGACTTAAAGAATAGAGTCTACTACTTCAACAGAGAGTGATCGGAGGACCGTGTACCTCCCATACGAAGTTTTCTCTGTAAACAAAGGGTGTGCTCGTCTTTGTTTGAGTACAGTTTTACAGAAAGAACAGTAAAGTCAGTCAAGTAAGAGAGTCAGCACAGGTTGAAAAACTCTGAGATACCTGACGTCGTACGGTTCGAAGGGACAGGTTGTGGTTGAGGACCTTGAAGGAGTTTGAGTACAGTTAGCTCAGTCACTACAGTAGGTTGGTAGAGTAAAAGACAACCGGGGACGAGGAGGACGGAAGTTAGAAAGGGTCGTAGTCCCAGAAAAGGTTACTCAGTCGAGAAGTGTAGTCCACCGGTTTCATAACCTCAAAGTCGAAGTCGTAGTCAGAAAGGTTACTTATAAATCCTTACTAAAGGAAATCCTAAGTGATCAAACTAGAACGTCAGGTTCCATAAGAGTTCAGAAGAGGTGTGATGTCAAGTTTTTGTAGTTAAGAAATCGAGAGTTGAAAGAAAAATCAGGTTTAGAGTGTAGGTGTCTACTGATGACCTTTTTGGTATCGAAACTGATCTACCTGTAAACATCCGTTTCATTACAGAGACGAAAAAGTAAACGACAGATACGACCAGTATCAAAAATAAGGTTCCTCGTTCGTAGAATATTCAAGTACTGACGTCAGTGGTAGACGTCACTAAAACCTCTATTTTTTTTTTTTTTTAGACAGTGACAAAGGTAACGAAGGGGTAGATAAACGGAAAGAACATGGACAACGAAAAGGTAGTTGAAATTTAACTTCGTTAGTTATATGGTAACTCCGTGTAAAAACTCCCCGGACGAGACTCGGGGTAGTTATGTTTCCTAAATATTAAAATAAATCTTAAAATCTTAAAATTAAAAAATAACTATTTGCAAAAGACATACACTGTAAACGTCGGAAAACAATATCATCACCAATAACTCAAAACACGAGTTCAACTCTTGTGTCAGGAATCTTAAAAAGAAAAAAAAAATTCCGTTTCCTTCAATATAAAAGAAAAGTCATGTCCTCTACGTTCCTCGAGAGAGATTCAATGTATGAACTGTCTCTCATAAAGATTTGGGACCTGAATGAGAGAAGACAAGAAATTTCAGGATACCAAAGGTCATTTGTGGGTAAAGTACCGAAAATAATTTCTTTAGAGAGAAGTTTTTTTTATTTTATTTATTATAAACATTTATCCCACTAAACGTTACACAGAAGAGAAAGAACCTCGAATTGACTAGTAAAAGTACCATTTCTTAAACGAACGTTACGTCCTCTGGGAACAAACTAGGGACCCAGTGCTTACCAGGAACTTCTTCCTTTACCGGTAGGTGAGATCATAAGAACGAACATCTTAAGGTACCTGTCTCCTCGGACCGTCTGACGTCGGGCACCCCAGTGTTTCTGTTACTGATCTAACTCTCTGATTGTGAAAGTGAAGTGAAAGAAGATAAAGAAGAAAAGGAGAGACACCCTTTATAATCTATTAAAAATTATATTTAAATAAATAAAATTAACCTCGAATTAATGAAATGTTATAACATAACCAAAACGGTATGTAGTTGTATTTAGACGGTGTCCATATTAAAAAAGAGAACTTATTAGAAAATTTCTCGTGTTGGGGAATTTGAACGAAGTATTTTGTTCATGTTACTTTATCGTAAGTAATTTAGTTATGTTAAATTTATCGACCCGAACAGTACAAACTTTTGATTTAACAACGTAACCGTGAGTAAACATAAATGTTGTGGTCTACAAAACCTTACTGTACAAAAATCCATCTTTCACCCAATTTCAGTATACTTATTTTAGTAAATTACTGTTTTATAAAAATATCAAAAGTTAAAATGATAATTTATTATTTTAAACATTTCAATTTTAATAATTTTTTCGGGTAGGATCAAAGGGTACCTAAACGATTTATTTAGGGTTATTCTTCTCATATAAAGGATTTATAACTATTTGTATTTCTAAAACCTTCGACTTACTGGAATCTGTAAATTTCTAGATTATAAATAGATTTTGACTCATTTAAAGTATATTTATAAACAAGTAAATTTCATTTATGAATAATTTAATTTGTAAACTCTGTGATTAGATACAAAGTTTTGACTTTTTACTACCCTATTTTTCAATCACAGTTTTTACAGTATTAGTTTGTTTCTTTTATTATACCCCCTTCGTAACTAATTTCTTAATAAGTGTACTTGTTTCAAAGTATCTTATTTTTTATTTAAACTTTATTTACGAAATTAGAAAAAAGAAAAGTAAAAAGACTTTCTATTAAGATGTGTCGTAAAATAAACGATTGAGTATTCTATGAGGGTAAAAAACATTCTCATCGATCCTTTATACCCAATTATATAGTGAATAACAAATACTGATAGTTCAACCTAAAAATCAGTAGAGATGGACTAGTAGTTTTTAAACAAATACTAAATGTAGAACAAAGATAAATCAATTTTTGTTTTGATGTTGGGTACTAAAATTCTACTTAGGAGTCATAAGAGTCTTAGGATCTAACATGAAGTTTCTTTACTTTCTTGTCTTTACAGTTTTTGTATTTTATCTATTATTTATTTTAAATGAAGTGAAAATTATAGGTTTACATAACTGTCTTTCTACTGTCGAACTATCCATTTATTCGTCTATATTTATTTACCTGTGTATGTAATTATCGAACCCTCTCGTATGTAAAAACATAAAGAACTATCAAACTAAACTACTTATATAGATAAGACAAAACAACTATAGAATAATTTGACTTTATACGAAAATAGAAACGTCCAATTTCAATTATAAATTGTACAGTTGATTATTTCAGTTATACATGAATAGTGTTAGAGGAGGGGTTTTTTCTAAGAATCAAAAGGAGTATGACGATATATAAGATTATGTAATTGTTTTATGATTAAATTTTTATTTTATGATTAGATTTTTACTTCTTTCGACTCGTAGCTTATTAACTACGAAAACTTGACACCACAACCTATTCTGAGAACTCTCAGGGAACCTGACGTTCCTCTAGGTTGGTCAGGTAAGACTTCCTCTAGTCAGGACCCACAAGAAACCTTCCTTCCTACGATTTCGACTTTGAGGTCATGAGACCGGTGGAGTACCCTTCTCAACTCAGTAACCTTTTCTGAGACTACGACCCTCCCTAACCCCCGTCGTCTTTTTCCCCTACGGTCTCCTACTCTACCGACCTACCATAGTACCTAAGCTACCCGTACTCAGACTCACTTGACGCCCTCTACCACTACCTGCCTCTCCGGGCCGTACGACCCTGAGTACCCCAGCGTTTCTCAGAGTGTGTTGACTCACTGACTTGATTTGACTTGACTTAGATTTTTAGTTTATGTTGGTAATAAAAATAAGAATATATAAAATGAAGATATAAAGTACGTCTCCAGTATATTCTATTTTATTCGAGGTGACCTGATCAACTTTAAGTGAAATTGAAAGAATTTGTATTAAGAAATCGAGATCTGGAATTACTTGTAATTTAAATGTTAGGTCGTAAAAAGACCCCCTTTTTCATTAGGTGTAAAATGATTTGAGATGGAGTTGAGGATTAAACTTCATATTGATGTAGATGAAGGTGTTTAGTTTGGAGTCTACAGAAAGAAAGGGTAACGACTTATTATAAGGTCACACATATATATGGTGTCCCGAAGAGTCGACCACGATCACCATTTCTTGTGAGGACGGTTACTTCTTTTGTATTGTCTACGTCCAAGCTAGGGACCCAGTCCTTCTAGGTGACCTCCTCTTGAACGGTTGGGTGAGGTCATAAGAACGGACCTCTTATGGTAACTGTCTTTTCGGACCTTCCCATGTCAGGAACTCTAGTGTTTTATCACCCTGTGTTGCCTTCACTGAATCGTATGTCGTACACAAGTTATAGGTAAGTGACAACTATCTGACAATCCAACGAAAGGATAGAACCGATGACATTTATTACGACATTGTTTATACCCTCATGTCCATTGAGAAGTGATCGAACAAAAGAAAAAGAAATCCACATACGGGTCTTCATCTTAACTACCTTTTATGTCATCTGTATAATCACTTCTTTATTTCCCTTGTATCCTTTTCATTTAAAGGTACCAAATGAGTTTAAACCCATTTTATAACTATCCTCATCTAACTACATAGAGTATATACATATAATATTTCAAGTCGGTTCCTGATGTTCTTTATATCTTTCCATACGAGTTTTGTGGTATTCAGTTGAAACTCACATTTTTCAATAAGTTTGTTAGGATTATTGAAAGTCATTCCGTTCTTTTCTCTTTACCCCCCCCCCTCAGTTCTTGTTTAAAATTAGTTTAATGTTTTGTCTTTTATATTTACGGTGGTTAGTTACTTATGGAATTTGTATTTAATAGATATATTTATTAACTTTCTCTCACCGTCTCACCGATTCTTTTTTATGGTGGTGTAATATGTGATAAAGGGTATTTGAGTGAAGGTTAAGTTACTTTATACATTTTAACTTTTAATTTTCTATTTTTGTTTTTAACGTTGTACATGTATAATGTTTTTAATCCTCATACGAATTTAGTTTTCATCTTTGAGTTTTATGTATTTAGTTTACGGTGAGTTAGATTTTAATGGGGTTAAGAAAGACATTTAGATAAGTAAAAGATCAAGATATAATAGTCAAAAAAATGTAAAAATGTGTTTTACCTAACGTGACTTGTGTGTTAGATAAACATGTCTAGTTATTAACAAAAAAATACAGTCAAAGGGAAATTCAGGATACTTTATAAAACCTTTTTTTTAGTTTTTAACTTTTTTTTTTAGATACGTATAAAAGAATGATAAAGACATCGACTAATTATTAACCATTATGTTTTCAAAACGGAGTATCATTTGTCGTAGGATATTTAACCCACTTTAACAAGTTGAAAAGTTATCTTACACTTTCTGATCTCTAGAGTAGTTCTTTTGACCTCTGTAGTTCCCTCGTAAAGTACGTTTCTACCCGTGTTATTTCTTATCTTTACCGTTCTTTAATTGTCTTCGTCTTCTCTAACTCTTCTGATATGTTTTCTTGATATGTTTTCTTCAGAACTATTGTACCTATCGGTATTACCACTCCAGTGAGTGGATCTCGGACCATAGGACTTCACACTTTAGTTCACCCGGATTCCTTTGTAATACCACATGTTTCGATCACCTCCACTGTCTTAAAGTTGACTAGATAAATCTTACGATTTTCTAGTACGACAACTTCAAGAAGGTTGTTTAAACCTTTTGAGTCGTCACCGGTGTCCTGACCTTTTCCAGTCAAAACTAAGGTTGGGGTTTCTTTCCGTTACGGTTTTTTACAAGTTTGATGGTGTGTTAAGGTGAATAAAGTGTATGACCCTTCCACTTCAATTTTTAGTAAGTACGATCCGAAGTCATCATACGTTTGTCTCTTGAAAGTGTACGTGTTGGACTTGAATCTTTTTCGTCTCCTTGGTCTCTAGTTTAACGGTCGTAGACAACCTAGTATCTTTTTCGTTCCTTTATTATTATAATTTTTTTTTTTTTTGATGAAGACGAAGTAACTGATGAGATTTCAAAAACTAACACACTTAATATTGGTGGACACTCTTTTAGAATATCTTTACCCTCATGGTTTGAATGAAAGAGGACCCCTTAGATGTACGTCCTGTTCTTCGTTGTCAATCTTGGTCTGTACCTTGTAACCTGTAAAGTTTTAACCCTTTCCTCATATAGTTCCTATATATAACAGTGGAACGAATAAATTGAATATTTCTCATGTAGTACACTTTACGGACCGAGTTACTGAGTGTTCGACCTAAGTTCTAACGGGGTTCTTTATTGTTATTGGAGACTATTCTTCTACTGTGTGCAATTACCGTCTTTTACTTCTTCTTGATTTTTCGAAGAACTACTTTGACTTTCTCCTCTCACTTTTTTTTGATTTTAAGCTGAAAGTTGTTTGTTTATAGTACCGGAGACCAGGGTAGTGAATTACTATTTACCAAATTATTTTTCATCGTCACCGTCCAAAATAAAAACGGTTTTATTGACGTCTGACACTGACGTTTGTACTTTAATTCTCTGTGAACGAGGAACCCTCCTTTAGATACTGTTTGGATATGTCACACAATTTTTCGTCTCTCTAGTGGAACGGTTGTTTCCGCTCATATGAGTGTCGATACCAAAAGGGTCATCAGTTCCTACCTAAACTCTCAACTTGGTACTTCTTCCGACTCGTGCTTTCTTGACTCTGAAAACTTGACACTACAACCTCGTCTGAGAACTCTCAGGGGATCTGTCGTTCCTCTAGTTTGTCAGTTAGGATTACCTTCGGTTGGGACTTATAAGTAACCTTCCTGACTACGACTTCGTGGTTATAACCGGTGAACTACGTTTCTCGGTCGAGTGACCTTTTTTGGGACTACGACCCTTTCTAACTTCCGACCTCCTCTTCCCCTGTTGTCTCCTACTCTACCAACATACCGTAGTGACTGAGTTACTTGTACTCAAACTCGTTTGAAGTCCTCTATAATTTCCTGTCCCTTCGGACCGCACGACGTCTATTACCCCAGTGTTTCTCAAACTGTGATCAAACGCTGACTTCTTGTTGTTTTTAAAGTAAATTTAGTGAGTAAATGATACCAGAAGGGACAATAGAGTCGACCGTTGCTTAGACGGACGTTACGTCCTGTGGACCCAAGTTTGGGACCTAACCCTTCTAGGGGGTCTTTTCCCTCTTCGATGGGTGAAGTCATAAGGAACGGACCTCTTAAAGTACCTGTCACGTCGGACTACCCGATATCAGTACCCCAGTGTTTCTCAGTCTGTACAGACTTACTGGAAGTGTATACATGAGTAAATGATTTCGTGGAATAATATACTTTTTTATTAATAATTTATAAGTATATTTCTGACTTTAAAGTTTCGAAGGTTTCATCATGTTGACAGAAAAAATTTTTTAGTTTGTTGTTATACTGCAGAAAAAGAAAGAGGACAGAGTTCTTGAGAACGAGAAGACTAACCACTAAGTTTGTTAAAATACCGGAGTTTAGTGTCTGTTTTCAAGTGGTAAATGTTTAATTTATAAAATTTATAAGACCTAATAGACTTAAAACGTGGTATTGTCTCGTAGAGTGAAAGATGGACGATAAAGAGTTGTCTTTAAATTATCTTTAGTGTTCAACTACATATCGAAATCCTTTAGATTAATAGAGAATGGTGTTAGGTGTGGAAAAGTTATTTACACGGTGTAGACTCCGATGTCACAGTGTAAAGTAATCAAAAACTTAATATTTTTATATCTTTAATAAAAATACGATTGAAAATATAAGTGGATTAATTACTTATCTTTTATGACTTAGGTAGAGGTGTTACATACAAAAAATAATTAAATAAATAAATAAAATGAAATGTTATAACGTAACCAAAACGGTATGTAACTGAACTTAGGTGGTACTTACATGTACACAATGGGTAGGACTTGGAGGGAGGGTGGAGGGAAGGGTATGGTAAGGGTCACGTGGTCGGGGCTCGTGGGACATAGTACTTAGTTTGGACCTGACCACTAAGTAAAGTGTATACTATAAAGTGTACAAAGTCACGGTAGGAGGGTATAGTAGGGTGGGAGTGGGAGAGGGTGTCTCAGGTTTTCTGACAAGTTATGTAGACATAGAGAAAACGACAGAGTGTATGTCCCAATAGTGATGGAAGAAAGATTTAAGGTATATATACACAATCATATGACATAACCACAAAAAGTAAGACCGAATGAAGTGAGACATATTATCCGAGGTCAAAGTAGGTGGAGTAATTTTGACTAAGTTTACATACAAAGTTGACCATTGAGGAAAGGTGTTAAAGATGGACGTAGGAGTTCAATTGAAACAAAGGTCATATGTTACACATTCCGGATTGATAACATACGATACAAAAAGTAATAAGAAAAGAAAGAAAGAAAGAAAGAAAGAAAGAAAGAAAGAAAGAAAGAAAGAAAGAAAGAAAGAAAGAAAGAAAGAAAGAAAGAAAGAAAAAAGAAGAAAAAAATGAAAGGATGATGAACAAGAAGAGTGACGTCAGTGTCCTTGAAAATTTTCATTCTTAGTTTATTCTGGAGAACGTTGGGAGGATACTCGAAGACACTACACTGAAGAGTGTTGAAAGTTGGAATAGAATATAGGAAGGTGTGTGAATTATTGTAGAGTCGGTATACTTGGAATACCTCTAATTAAGATCGTGTTCTCAAAACTTTCAAAAGATCGGGGATTATTTTATTATAAGAAGGAAAAAAAGGTTTTAACGACAAAGTGTACTAAATATAAACTCGAATTTAGAAAGTAGAAATATTTGTATGGGTTTCCTCGGTATATCTTTTTGGAAAGATAAAATGTCGTAAATATAGTAGTAGATACAGATAATATAAGAAGGGAATAAATTTAAACTTGACTTATTATTATCCTTAATATATAAAAAACAACAAAAGTATAGATTTCGTTTACAAATCATATCAAAGATTATAAACTATTAGTTAATTATTAACTACTTTTTCACTTATACAAATATAAACTATTTAGTTAATAAAGATGTTACACACCTTTATTAATAAAGACGTGGAACTATCTAGTTAATAAAGATGTTCCACGTAAATACTTAGATACATCTCTTTCGTTAACTAGTGATAAAATTGGGGAAGGATGGGTGGACGACGTTGATTTCCTTTTTTTCATATAAAAATGTCCTCAGTCCACTGGTCCTTTTACTAACTTTCACTTTCACTTCAGTCAGTCTGTGTAGACTGAGAAACACGGAGGTCCTTGACATTAGATGTACCGAGGAGATAGGTACCTTAAAAGGTTCGTTCTCATGACCTCATCCAAAGGTAAAGGAAGAGGTCTCCTAGAAGGGTTGGGTCCCAAGCTTGGATCCAGAGGGTGTAACATCCGTCTGTGAAATGATAGACTCGGTGATCCCTTAGGGTCCTTTTCCTAACCCTTAAGATTTCGGAAACTGACACACCTAGTGTTATTTGACACCTTTTAAGACTTTCTCTAGTCTTGTGGTCTGGTGGACTAGACGGAGAACTCTTTGGATATACGTCCAGTTCTTCGTTGTCAATCTTGACCAGTACCTTGTTGTCTGAGCAAAGTTTATCCTTTTCCTCATATAGTTCCGACACATAACAGTGTGACTAATAACTTGAATATACGTCTCATGTAGTACTCTTTGTGACCCAAGCTCTTTCGTGTTGGACCTTAGTTCTAGAGAGTCTCTTTATAATTATTGGAGTATATACCTCTTCTGTGGTGGTAATACCGTCTTTCACTTCTTCTTGATTTCTCGGAGAACTACTTTTACTTTCTCCTCTCACTTTCTTCAACCGAATTTCGAGTTGTAAGTCTTTTGATTCTAATACCGTAGTCCAGGGTTATGAAGTACCGATTATCTACCCCTTAGTCACGTTTGTCACCGACTGAAATATAAAGACCCGAGGTTCTAGTGACGTGTACCAATGACGTTGGTACTTTAATTTGTTGCGAATGAGGAACCTTTCCTTCAATACTGGTTGGATCTGTCGTATAAGTTTTTGTCTCTGTAATAAAACGGTTGTTTCCAGGTAGATCAGTTCCGATACCAAAAAGGTCATCAGTACAAACCTACACTCTAAACCTGATATTTCTTTCGATTCTTGACTTCTTAACTACGAAAGCTTGACATCACAACTTCTTGTTCGAACTCTCAGGGAACCTCTGAGAGGTTCCTCAGAGGTTCCTCTAGGTTAGTCAGGTAGGATTTCCTCTAGTCAGGACCAACAAGTAACCATCCTTACTACAACTTTGATTTTGAGGTTATGAAACCGATGGACTACGCTTCTCAACTGAGTGACATTTTCTGGAACTACGACGCTTTCTAACTTCCGTCCTCCACTTCCCTTGTTGTCTCCTACTCTACCAACCGACCATAGTGGTTGAGTTACTTGTACTCAAACTCGCTTGAGACCTTCAACCACTACCTGTCTTTCCAGACCGCACGACGTTAAGGGACGTGATAGAAAGACATTTATATTTTCATAAGATTTCAATTTTTAAACAAAATTTTCCGATTGTTAAAGTTGTTTATAAATAGAAAATTTTTTCATATAAATAAATAAAATTAACCTCCAATTAATGAAATGTTAGAATGAGGATGGATCTGACCTGTTATAACTTTCATTGAATTACAGTTTATAACTTTCGGGAATTACAGTCAATGAATTTCAGAGGTTTGAGGGATTCGTCGTTCCAGATTTAAGAGAAGGATATTCCGGATACGTCTGGGAGTATGTGATTGTCTCCACTTTTGTAGTTGGGTTCCGGAAGGGACCACCGAGTCACCATAGATTAGACGGACGGTTACGTCCTCTGTACCCAAACTAGTGACCAGGTCCTTCTAAGGTTACGGTTCCCCATGGATTCGGGTATATGGTGTCGATGACTCGGGTACACGGAGTTAATGTCTTCAGTCGTACGTGAGATGTCAGACACGAGGTGTCATTCTCTTTCGTATCGTTACTCTTTGGGGACGTGACGTTGATCTTTCATCGTAGACAAGAGGTGTTGATCTCTTTTCGGATGTTTCGTTTCTTCAGGGTCGTGTCGGTTTTGAGTTATTTATTTACTTCCGGAGTGGGTCTTAACAGGTCGGTGGGGTTTTTATTTCAAAATTATATTGACGGTAGACAACTCTTGAAAAAAAACAGTCAAGTCAAGTCAAGTCAACGAGTCAACACAGGCTGAGAAACTCTGGCGTACTTGACGTCGTACGGTCCGAAGGGACAGGTTGTGGTTGAGGGCCTCGAATGAGTTTGAGTACAGGTAGTTCAGTCGCTACGGTAGGTCGGTAGAGTAGAAGACAACCGAGGAAGAGAAGAACGGAGTTAGAAAGGGTTGAAGCTCCAGAAAACGTTACTGAGTCAAGAAGGGTAGTCCACCGGTTTCATGACCTTAAAGTCGAAGTCGTAGTCAGGAAGGTTACTTATAAATCCTGACTAAAGGAAATCCTACCTGACCAACCTATATTAACGATAGGTTTCCTGAGAGTTCGTAGAAGAGGTTATGGTGTGAAGTTTTCGTAGTTAAAAGGTCACGAGTCGAAAGCAATATCAGGTTGAGGGTGTGGGTATGTACTGATGACCTCTTTAGTCTTGAAATTAATCTCCCTGGAAACAACCGTTTCATTACAGAGACGAAAAAGGTTACGACAGATACAACCATTGTCGAAAAGAAGGTTCCTCGTTCGCACAAAATTAAAGTACCGATATCAGTGGTAGACGTCACTTAAACCTCGGGTTCTTTTATTAAGACAGTGACAAAGGCAATAAAGGGAAAGATAAACGGTATTTCACTACCCTGGTCTACGGTATTAGAAGTAAAAGACTTACAACTCAAAATTCGGTCGAAAAAGTGAGAGGAGAAAGTGCAAGTGGTTCTACGAAAAATCAAGAAGAATCGAAAACGGTACCCTCCCCCGTCAAAAGACGTATAGACTCCAATAACTATAAAGAGGGCCGTTAGAACTAAGGTCGAACACGAGGTAGGTCGGGCCGTAAAACGTATTACATGAGACGAACATTCTATTTATTCGTCTCATTGTTTTATGTCGAAACTTCATGAGGAAAGAGCTAAACCTTGGTCAGAACAGGAGGTATATTTAAAGAGTTCTCCCGTCCAGTCGGTCTACGATTTAGAATACGTGTGTAACCGTAAAAATTAAAAGTTTAGTTCAAGTTATATCCCTCGTTCTTCTTCTTCTTGGTATTTGTATTGATTTTTTATTTGTTTAAATCGTTATACGATGTCTTCGTTTTTATTTTATCCTCGAATATTCTTATTTATCCTAAAACAATCAACATATATTACGTCCGACTAAAAACCGTTATTCAGTATTACATAAAACATGTTTAAAACATTAGACTTAGACACATAGAGATACATACATATTAACACAATTATACATAAAAATTTAGGTTCTGAAATTAAGTCGTGTATCATACACAAGATCGAAGTGAGAAAACGAATAGTCCTAGAAGGAAAAAACTGTTCTTTAAACTAAAACTGATACATAGTAGACAAATGAATAAACAAATTGGGATCATATGTACCTCTCATCAAAGTTTTATCGATCGGATAGGGAGACACCTCTTTCGTGTGTGTGTGTGTGTGTGTGTGTGTGTGTGTGTGTGTGTGTGTGATCTCCTATATACAAATCATAATGTCTAATGTCAGTTTTGTGAGTAATTCAGAGTCCTTAATAAAATTACCTGGTTTTATTTAACGGACCCGAATTGACTCAATTTTCGATTTAAATCTTCAAAGTCCTCCCCAAAGTCCTTACACACGTTAACACCCTAGTCGCCCCTCTTTTCAACTTTACTAAAACATTCTGAAAAAAGACAAAAACATGGTTTATAAACTCAAAAGAAGTCACTAGAAACTCCTTATAACAATTTTTATCCTGAATGAAATTTAAGTATATAAGAAGAGTTGACATGAAAAACATGAACTACTAATAGTCTCAAATACGATACACCCAGGATCAAAATAGTCACAATTTGAGTGTGGTGTAAAATAACATTGAATGTACAAGTGTACAATCAGAGTGGGTTACCGAACATTCTAAAAAATTTTTCTTTCACATAGAATGAATATAAAGACGGTGATCGTAAACGGTACAATTGTTCATACTTTATTTTATATAAGTAAATCCGTAAAATTTCGTATATCGGAAAAATAATATAAAAATAACACTGTTTGTCGATAATAGTAGAGGTAAAGGTTCTCGAGTTATATGGTGATCGGAACGTTGTTACGAAGATACGAATTTTTACACAAACAAAGATTAAAAGGATCTTCTGATACAAAGTTTGGTTCATCCGGAGGTCACGACTAATTTTCGACACATACGAATCAACGAGTCAGTACAACCTGAAAAACGGTGGGGTTCCTGACATGGGACGGTCCGAGGAGACAGGTACCCCTAAGAGGTCCATTCTTATGACCTCACCCAACGGTACTTGAGGGGGTAGAAGAGTTGGGTCCATAACACGGACCCAAAGCGTGTAGCGTCTGTCTCAGAAATGACAGACTTGGTCGTCCCTTCGGGATAATTTTCGACCTGTGATGAATTTCTAGTCACCATTTCTTAGACGGACGTCACACCCTTTGGGTCCAAGTTAGGGACCTAGTCCTTCTACGACATTAAGACACCGTTTGTAAAGAATTATATTCAGGTTCTTCTACTTAGACATATTACATTCATGAAGTATTCATAAAGAAAAGAAGGAGAATAAAAATAAGAAAAGGAGGAGGAGAATGAATAAAAAGTAAAGAATGTCTAAATGTATATATGATATAATGGTTCTCTCATGTCTTTGTAAAGTAATTGGATTTATATTGACGTTGTGTTTAGACACGAGTTCACTTGAAACAATTCTACCCTTTATTAATTGGTAAAAAATCGCTACAATAAATCAGAAGTAAATTTAGTTAATTTAACCGAGTGTATCGTATTCGTATTTTCTCTGTTCCAATACCGAAACGGAGACCATACGGTTCATATCTTTGAGTTTTTAGTACTATAATAAAGAAAAAACTACACGTACAAAGATTTACTCTGTTTAGGACGACGTAAAAAATCTAATATCTGGCGTATAGTACTACTAGAGGTCTAAAGAGAACTTTGATAACGACGTTCGACCTTTTTAAAAATAATCCAGTGTTCTGTCAACAAATATATGAGGAGTATTCTGTATAAATAGGTTATAACTTATTTACATAATTATAGTGTGTACTTAGTTATAGTTATTGGACTATTTCTTATTCTGTCAAACTTAAGTACATTAAAAAAGAACCAAAATACCAATCACACATTTCTTTAGGAATGTATAATTAACGTACGAATTAATACAATATGTAAATAGGTTCTATATCTGTTTATTTTATACGATTATATACATTATCTCATTCATTCATTTCAGTGAGTCAACACAGGCTGAGAAATACTGGGGTACCTGACATCGGATGGTCCGAGGAGGGAGTTACCCTAAGAGGTCCGTTCTCATGACCTCACCCAACGGTAACTGAAGAGGTCCCCTACATTATATCATTAGGATAAATTTATTCATAATATTAGGAACCTACATAAAAGACTACAAAAGTTCTATAGTGATTCCATAAAGTCCTATTACATTTTTAAATTTAGTAAGAAGTTTTTATTTTCTTAAAATTAACTTTATTTAATAGAAATGACAACAACCAAAGAACTTCACATATGAGGTTTTTAGGTTTTATTCTATTTCCTAACGACTAAACGTAAAATTTCCTGGACTCTGTGTACATCCTTAATTTCTAAAATTTTAATTTTTTTATTTTTTTTTATATACGGATGTTGTTTCCTCCGTTCTGATAATTTTATTTATTTATTTATTTATTTATTTATTTATTTATTTCCTGGACTCCTAAAATGTCACTACACATAGGAGACGTTCAATTTTTAATTTCGTATAATGTATTTTACGTTACTACCGTCTATAAATCTTTCCCTTTTTAACGTTTAATATTTACTAACCGTTTCGTCTTTTAAGTCTTTTGTCGTACTTTAGATCTTTTCGTTCCTTACAAAACATTTTGACAGGGTTGACATAGTTATTTGAAAAGAAGTCGATGACTACAAATATGTTAATATAACTAATGACATAAACGGTTCACAGATTGACACACACATACTGACACTTATCATGTCATACTAGAGAGGAGAAAAGAGCAAGTCAAGTCAAGTCAACGAGTCATCACAGGCTGAGAAACACTGGTGTACTTAGCGTCATGCGGTCCGGAGGGACAGGTAGTGGTAGAGGGCCTCAAGTGAGTCAGAGTGTAGGTAGTTCAGGTACTACGGTAGGTCGGTAGAGTAGGAGCCAGCAGGGAAAGAGGATGACGGGGGTTAGGGAGGGTCGTAGTCTCAGAAAAGGTTACTCAGTCGAAAAGCGTACTCCACCAGTTTCATGTCCTCGAAGTCAAAATCGTAGTAAGGAAGGTTTCTTTAGGGTCCCATCTAGAGGAAGTTTTACCTGACCAACCTAGAGGAACCTCAGGTTCCCTGAGAGTTCTCAGAAGAGGTTATGGTGTCAAGTTTTCGCATCTAAGAAGCCACGAGTCGGAAGAAGTGTCAGGTAGAGAGTTAGGTATGTACTGGTGTCCTTTTTGGTATCGGAACTGATCTGACTGGAATCAACCGTTTCATACAGAGACGAAAACTTATACGATAGATCCAACCAGTATTGAAAAGAAGGTTCCTCATTCGTAGAAAATTAAAGTACCGACGTCAGTAGTAGACGTCACTAAAACCTCGGGGTTATTTATTTCAGACTGTGACAAAGATGACAAAGGGGTAGATAAAGGGTACGTCACTACCGTGGTCTATGTTACTAGAAGTAAAAGACTTACAACTCGAAATTCGGTTGAAAAAGTGAGAGGAGAAAGTGAAAGTAGTTCTCCGAAAAATCGAGGAGAAGTAAAAGATGGTATTCCCACCACAGTAGACGTATAAACTCCAATAACTATAAAGAGGGTCGTTAGAACTAAGGTCGAACACAAAGAAGGGCAGGTCTCAAAGAGTACTACATGAGACGGAGATTCAATTCATTCGACCCACTGTTATATGTCGGAATTATATGAGGAAAAGGATAAACCTTAGTCAGACAACAAGGTACAGGTCAAGATTGAGGACGAAGGACTGGACGTATGTCTAAAGAGTTCTCCGTCCAATCCACCAGACCATAAGGGTAGAGAAAGTCTTAAAAGGTGTCACATAACACTAGGTGTGTCAGTTTTCGAAACCGTATCAGTTATTTCGTCTTTATCTACAAAAAGACCTTGAGAGAACGAAAAAGGTACTAGGTCTTTTACAACCGTTAAACTAGAGACCAAGGAGACGGAAAAGATTTTGGTCGAACTTGAAGTCCCTCAAGTGTTAAGTGAATAACGACTTCGGACCGAACCTCTTAAAACTCGTAATGAAATGATCGTACACTCTACTTACGTTAACACGCCATCAAACTCGCAAGAAAACGTAACGGAAAGAAACTTTAACCTTACTTTTGACTGGAAAAGGTCAGGACACCGGTGACGACTCAAAAGGTTTAAACGACCGACCGAGTCTGTGGATGTTCTTAGAAGGATTGTGTAAATAGTCGTAAGAGAGAATGAGACACCCAAGGTTTCACTAGAAAATTTTTAATTTTACTTTATTACACTGAACAGATACGTTTGTATAATGATAGAAATGATAATCTTGAATCTTAGTTTGAAGAAAAATATACGAGATGTCGAAATATATACTTGACTAGATATAAATAAGAATATCACTAGAGAATGAGATAAGAAAGGATAACAAGTATATATAAGTAGTGTAACTAGTAAGAAATAAAAAAGAGTAAAATCTCATAAAATGGTCCATCCAGGGTACCGAATGTCAACGAGAAAGGAGTTTTCTCGTTGAATTTTTTTCGGGAATTTTTTTCAGAAATTGAAAAATACTGTTTAAAACAGAAGAGTTTTTACGGACAGACACTAGTAGGGTATATACGTTAGGTGTCGAAAGGGGTTTGAGTGATCTTATTCTCTCTTTTACCTCTTTACACAATCCTTCACACAATCCTTTGAGGTCCTCTTCATCTCCTGTCCCCGGCCACACGATATCAGGTACCACAACGTTTCTCAGTCTGTACTGAATCACTGATGTTTTGTTGTTCTTAAAATTATGAACTATGAACATCATACTATTACCAATCTGTAATCGAGAAAATAGAGTCGAAAAAAAGAAAAGAGATACATTCATTTAGATGTTTCCTAAACACAGGGTAGGGAGTGATTCAACACAAAATACAAAGTTTACTATACTCCACACTTAAGACTTCTTTTTTTTACTTTAATGAGAATGTTTTTTACCCTAGAATCTAAAACAAGAGACCTTTTAATTCATAAATTTCAAAATATCCTTACTTCTTGTCCCTTTCTACTCTTCCTATTTTCTCAACTTCGTCCTCTTAATCACTACTATGTAAGGTCCAGATGATCTTTTATCACTAGATTTCTTTCTTCACAGACATACTCGGATACAACACCTCTGTACCCCTATACCAAAGTTTGACTCTATATATTAACATAATAAATTAACCTTAGTAAAGCCTTTCCACTCACAACCGAATCCCTATCGTATTGGAATCCCGTGATGACTTGTATCTATTCCTTAAGCAGTTTCCCTCGGTACTCTCCTATTTACATTTCCGTAATTGGACAGAAAAATAATGGTGACAAGTTAGAACGACAACACATCGGGATCCCTTTTATTGTACCAGGTTTGTGGTGTAATCGAAATTGAAGGACGGGATTAACATTCTATTTTGAAGTCTTAGTTAAAATTATTCTAAAATTCATTTAATTATTCAATTAAAACAAGTGTGTATACCTGAAAGTACAGTCTAAGTGTATCTTTTAAATTCACAAACAAAAATTTTCACGACAAATAAAAGATACACAAACTACGAATGTAGACCAACTCACTTATAATATATAGGGTTTAGATTATTATCAGAATGACTATGTCTTATCCCTATGTTATGTGTAAATAATTAGTTAATTATTTTACACTAAAAATAGTTAATTACTCAGAAAAACGTCCTTTGTTTTCTCTTCGAGTTTCTCGGAGAACAATAACGACAAATCAGTGATTCAATACAGATTGAGAGACACTGGGGTCTCTGACGTCGTGTGGTCCAAAGGGACAAGTGATAGAGGACCTCAAACGAGTTCGAGTACAGGTAACTCAGTCGCTTCCGAAGGTTTCTGGAGTAGGAGAAACCGGAGGAAGAGGAGGGTGGGAGTTAGAAAGGGCGTAGTCTCAGAAAAGGTTATTCAACTGGGAAGTGTAGTTCACCAGTTTCATAACCTCGATGTCGAAGTCTTAGTTAGGAAGGTCAGTCATAAGTCGTAACTAAAGGAAATCCTAACTGTCAAAACTAGAGGAACGACAGGTTCCCTGAGGGTTCTCAGAAAAAGTAGTAACATTAAGAAACAGTGAGTCTAAAATACCAGGTTAAGAGTGATCCAATTTCTAAAAACAGGGTTGTTAGAACTAAGGACGAACACTAAGTGGGTCGGTACGTAAAGTGTACTACATGAGACGTACATTCAATTTATTCACTCCACCGGTATATGTCCGAACTACATAAGGAAAGGGTTAAAACTTGATAAGACTACAGGTTACAGGACAAGATTGACAAAACAGAACTGGACGTATCTATCTTATTGGACCGGTTTTTCTTAATAAATTACGTACACAAACATAAACGAATATTACAACTCGAAAATCGGTAACGTGACTTCGACGGAGATATGTCTTAGAATTGGTGTGTGTGTGTGTGTGTGTGTGTGTGTGTGTGTGTGTGTGGACCATAGAGTTTGTTAATGTCGTAAATATTTTCGTTCCGTTATACTTTTGTTTATCTTTTACCCAATTCTACTCATAGATCTTATTACTCTTCAATTTTATAGTATTTCATATGAACCCGTGAATTGATCTCTAATCACACATACCTACACACACAAAACGACCTTTTTACAAGAAATGAGTTCGATAATTCTTTTATGACCTTTTAAATTTATCGGATTTAATACGTCGTTTGACATTTCCGTCTTCAATTCAGACACTAAGTAGATGGAAATAAATCTTCAAACCAAAACTATCCCACCTACTCTCCTTATTGACTCCCTATTGACACCACAACCTCTTCTGAGAACTCTCAGGGAACCTGAAGTTCCTCTAGGTTGGTCAGGTAAGACTTCCTCTAGTCAGGACCCACAAGAAACCTTCCTTACTACGATTTCGACTTCGAGGTCATGAAACCGGTGGAGTACTCTTCTCAACTGAGTAACCTTTTCCGAGATTACGACCCTCCCTAACCCCCGTCCTCCTCTTCCCCTACTGTCTCCTACTCTACCAACCTACCGTAGTGGCTGAGTTACCTGTACTCAAACTCACTTGAGGCCCTCAACCACTACCTGTCCCTCCGGACCACAGAACGTTAAGTACCTTAACGTTTCTCAGTCTGTGCTGACTCGTTGACTTGACTTGACTTGACTTGACTTACAGTACGTCCGCAGTGTCATGTCTAATAGATCAAATAGTCAGACGTCTGGTAGTAAAAGACAAAAAAAAAAAAAAAAATCTGGAGTATATAAATACAAGTGAAATATGAAAGGTAGTTCTTAGTAGTTTTTATAAAATGAAACTTATAAACAACCACCTTTAAAAGACGTTTATATGAAAAATGACGTAGAGATATTTCATGTAAAATGATACACATTTTGTTTGGGAAGATCATTAATGTCATCTAATAAAGGGTTATTTATAAATAATCTATAATTAAAATGATAACTACTTACGTTAATTGTAAATAAAGTGTACAAATAACATTTTTATTCGGTCTCTTAGTAAAAGAAGACTCTAGAAAAGTAGTAGAAAAGTTTATATTTGGATTATCGTTTTTATTAAAGGTTATCTTTTCACAAAAGAAGGAATATGACTTCATTTTTTACTAATTTTATTTCACCTTCCCTTCTCTGTTGATAATACTTCGTCGTATCATTACTAATCTCAAGGTTATCTGATGTTCTATTAAATTTTCTAATTTTTACTATTTATACATCATATACTGTTTATTTTTTACGTTAGAAACAGAATCTCCAAACTCCTTCAAACAACTCCGTCCTTGATAGAGAGTGTAGTGATCGATAAAGTTTGTCCACCCTATCGACAACTTCATTATTTACACTCCTTTCAGTCTTCATCATGAAAAAGTGTCTAGGATTGTACACCTTAGATGTTAAGACTTAATTCAAGCCAAATTCTTCGTTAACATTTATAAAGGATTTCTCACCCATTCGGAGACAACCATCATCTATTAACCACTGTCTTAAGGACCTTCATTGTATTCTTAGTGGTTGGAAGTTCGAAGTATACCTGGGTATTTGAGGTACATTTTGAATGGTCGTTCACAGGGATAATTCTCTTTAATGATGATTTAAACTCCGAAGGAACCACCGATCTACTAAAATTTTTTTCTTTCTTTCTTTCTTTCTTTTTGTTTTGACGGACATTACGTCCTCTGGACCCAAGTTATGGTCGCGGTCCTTCTATTTAGCGGAGCTCTTCCCTTACCGATGGATGAGAAGATAAAAACGGACCTCTTAAGGTACCTGTCTCCACGGACCACCCGATGTCAGGTACCCTAGTGTTTCTCAACTTGTACTGACTGGTTGTTCAAAAAGAGCGAAGTGATGATGTTAATTCCCCCTATGGTATAGTAGTCTAAATAAATCAGGGTACCTTTACTACGGTTCATTTACGTACGGTACAACTTTTCGTGTAAGGTCGATTACGTTCCATAATATAAATCACTCTTGTACGTCTTCATCTTTCAATACTTTTAAAGTACGATCCCGTTTGATTTACCTTTTTAGTAAGACACTTTATTTGAAGTTATAATAATAAATTACTTTATTGAATTAGTTATTACACAACTCAATTGAAATAGACAAGTTCAACGTGTACATTTTATACTGTACAATTTAAGATTTATTACATCATATTAAAATTACAGAAATTTGTGTTCTTTTTTGTGTTATATAATGTATATCGGAAGGAGCACGTGACAAAAGAAGTGTGTGTGTGTGTGTGTGTGTGTGTGTGTACGTATAATATGTAACTTACCTGATGATTTTTAAGAAAGATATTAAAATAAGTAAAAAGTCATGACTTAAAAATAATAAGTATATAGTAGTGAAAGATTTTATAAAAAAGATCCAATTCATTGTCTCTGATTATGTGTTTTTGTGAAAGTATTGGATCTCTAAAGTTAATCCTTTATAATACAAGAAGTGTTAGGTTTACATTACAACGGTAAGAATATATTTTCCGTCTTAAATCAATATAAATAGTTTTCTTTTGTAAAAATCAGTATACCCAACCTAAGAATAAAGTAATCACTCGATTAAGAAATCAGTTGAAACTTTTATTTCCTTGGAATCTCTTGGGACTTTCCTTGGGAACTCTAACTCTAAAGGAACCGTAGTAGAGTAATTTATAGTTATGATTAGTTTAATCAAACAAAAAAACCTTTAGAAAAATTTTAGACAAATTAATTTATTTTATTTTTATTTCCAATTTATTGTTTACTTTGTCCATAAACCTCGTGAATATTGGTTACATCCTGACCATGGTATTACCTGTTTCTAGAAATTCAGAAATCGTTATTAGTTGTAATTTTCTTTTTTTCCGATACGTATACTAATTATTCGTGTAATTATACGTTAACGGAATTGTTGTTAGTCTTATTTTAGAAGTTTTTTAAATCACAATTCGTCCTCTAATATTGTCACTTGTAGTTGTAAAATCCTTAGTCGTTTGTTTGTACCTGACCTTGACCACTTAAATTGAGTCTATTGGTAATATAGATGATGATACCCGGTCTAAGGGAATCTTCTTTACCTCATCGGTAGTATTAGTTATTTTCTCGGGTTTTACTTTATGGACCTACGTTAGAGTTTTTACTGTCTTACTAAAGACAAGAAAAGGTTCCGTTTGGTAAGTTATCGTGTCATGAGGTCGAGTTCCGGGAGTGGTTATTACGACTTCTTCGACTTCAATTTCCCAAGATACTTCTTGATGTTCTTGATTGTGGGGTTTTTCTACAGGAAAAGTAATTCCACTTACCTTACGTCTTCATCCTTCAGTTCTTTATGGACCTCATTGTCGGTTTAAACCGGAACCTCTAGTCTTCCTTTGTCACTTTTCTGATTGTCTCAAAACGCTTCTCTTATGTGACCAGTATCGTTTTTGGTAGGATGTTGTTGTGTTCTCCTCTGAAATGTGTACCTGTAGTGGTCTACCAGTTATACCTTTAGTCTAACTAATATAAGAAACGTCGGTTTCTACCTCTTCGAGATATGTCAGTCGGTTTTGTTCTGACTCTCGACTGACACTGAGTCTTGTACTAGAGGAATAACGGTTTCAGTCTGAATTTAACTTCTTTCAACCCTTTTGGTGATCTTGTAAGTCCATACTGAATTTAGTTTAGAGAATACTAAGATGTTATCTTCACTCTGTATCTAAGTTCCCTAATCTAGACTATCTCACAGACTTCTTAATACCTACCTCCAATCATTGTAATATGTCCTTCGTCACTAGTTCTAGTAGGGGTTCATTTTCTTTACGCTTTTCCGTTTTACCAACAGACCCCTCCGGAATGTTCGTCGATACTTTTTTTCTCTTCACTTTTCGTTTCCTCTTTTATTTTCTATGAGGTAAACTTACTTCTCAAGGTTTCTTAATTTTCCTCTCGATTCTTTCGGAAGGAGTTACTAGTTACGTGTCTTTATCTCCTTTTGTTATCTTACCCTTTCTGATCTCTAGAGAAGTTCTTTTAATCTCTAAAGTTCCCTTTAAAAATACGTTTCTACCCGAGTTATTTTCTGTTCTTGACATATTTGGATTGTCTTCGTCTTCTATAATTCTTCTCCACCGTTCTTATGTGTCTTCTAAGGTTCTTGATACAACTTATCACCACCACTTTCACCCGTGGGAACAGAACAAGGACTGAAATCCCCTTCAAAACCGGTGTCTTTAGTCTCGTCTTTTATTTATTTATTTATTTATTTTCCTTAGGTTTAACCTTTTCTTCATTTTAATAGTGACAAACGTCTCCTGTACTAGGAGATGTATCTTTTGGGATTTCTGAGATGGTCTTTTAATGACCTCGATTAGTTAATTATATCATTTCAATGTCCTATATTTTAGTTCTGTGTCTTTAGGGAACGTAAGGATATGTGATTATTACTCTTTTATCTTTATCTTTAATTCCTTTGTTATGTTAAGTGGTAACGTTACATTTCTTATTTTATGAATCCTTATATAGATGGATTTCTTTGATTTCTGGATATATATCTTTTGATATTTTGTGACCACTTTATTTAGTTTCTCCTGTGATTATCTACCTCCTTATATGGCACAAGTACCTAGTCTTCTTAGTTGTATCACTTGTACTCATATGATGGGTTTCCTTAGATATCTAAGTTACGTTAGGGATAGTTCGATGGTTACTATGAAAAAGTGTCTCGATCTTGTTTATTAAAGTTCTAAACATACCTTTATGTTTTTTGGAGCTCATCGGTTTCGTTAGAACTCTTTCTTCTTACCTTGACCTCTTTAGTTGGACGGACTGAAGTCCGAGATGATGTTTCGGTGCCAGTAGTTCTTTTATACCGTGACCGTGTCTCTGTCTTTATATCTAGTCACCTTGTTTTATCTTTCGGGTCTCTATTTGTGTGCGTGGATACCTGTGGAATAAAAAGTGTTTCCTCCGTTCTTATATGTTACCTCTTTTCTGTTAGAGAAATTGTTCATCACGACCCTTTTGACCAGTTGGTGAAAATTTTCTTATTTTGATCTTATGAAAGATTGTGGTATGTGTTTTTATTTGAGTTTTACCTAATTTCTAGATTTGCATTATGGTCTTTTATATTTTGAGGATCTCTTCTTGTATCCTTTTTGTGAGAGACTGTATTTAGTGTCGTCCTAGGAGATACTGAGTGGAGGGTCTTATAACCTTTATTTTCGTTTTATTTGCTTACCATGCATTATTTTAATTTTCAAAGACGTGTTGTTTTCTTTGATATTCGTTCCACTTTTCTGTCGGATGTCTTACCTTTTTTTATTATCGGTTACTTCGTTGACTGTTTGTTGATTAGAGTTTTTATATGTTCGTTGAGGACGTCGAGTTAAGGTCTTTTTATTTGCCAGGTTACTTTTTTATCCGGTTTCTTGATTTATCTGTAAAGAGGTTTCTTCTGTATGTCTACAGATTATTTGTGTACTTTTCTACGAGTTGTAGTGAGTAATAGTCTCTTTACTTATAGTTTTGGAGTACTCCGCGGTAAAGTACGGTCAGTCTTACCGACGCTAGGCTTTCAGATGTTCGTTATTTGCGATCTCTCCCACACCTCTTTTCCCTTGGGAGAATGTGACAACCACCCTTACGTTTGATCATGTCGGTGATACCTGGTGTCACACCTCTAAGGAATTTTTAACGTTTATCTTGACGGAATACTGGGTCGTTAGGGTGACGACCCTTATATGTGACTCCTTTAGTCTTAACTTTCTCTGTACACATGGGGTTACAAGTAACTTCGTAACAAATATTATCGGTCCCGTACCATCGTTGGATCTACAGGTAGTCGTCTACTTACTTATTCTTTCCACACCATGTATATATGTTACCTCATAATGAGTCGACAATTTTTCTTAAGTAAACTTAGTCAAGACTACTCCACCTACTTTGACATCGACTAATGTGTCTCACTTCATTTGGTCTTTCTTTTTGTGATTATATCATATGATATCGTATATATACCTAAAATTTTTCTACCATTGATATTGGGACATACGCTCTGTCGTTTTCTCTGTGTCTATATATCTTGTCAGAAAACCTGAGACACCCTCTCCCTCTTCCACCTTACTAAACCCTCTTACCGTAACTTTGTACATATCGTATATTCTTTAATTAGTGGTCAGATGTAAGCTACGTCCTATGACCCACGGACCCCGACCACGTGACCCTACTGGGTCTCCCTACTATACCCCTCCCTCCACCCTTCCCCCAAGTCCTAACCCTTGTGCACACGTGGACAACACCTAAGTACAACTACATACCTTTTTGGTTATGTTATACCATTTCATTAATCGGAAGTTAATTTTATTTATTTAAATTTAATTTTTTTATTTTAGGGGGTCTTTTGAATTTTTCTTTGAATTTTTTTTTTTTTTTCTTATGTGTCTTCTTGATATGTTTTTTTTTCTAGAAGTACTGGGTCTATTAATGCTACCACACTAGTGAGTAAATCTCGGTCTGGAGGACCTTACACTTCAGTTCACCCGGAATTCTTCGTAGTCATCCTTGTTTCGAACACCTCCACTACCCTAAGGTCAACTCGATAAAATTTAGGATTATCTACTACGACACTTTCACGACGTGAGTTATACGGTCATTTAAACCTTTTGCGTCGTCACCGGTGTCCTGACCTGTTCCAGTCAAAAGTAAGGTTAGGGTTTCTTTCCGTTACGGTTTCTTACGAGTTTGATGGTGTGTGAAAGTGATTAGAGTGTGTGATCGTTTCATTACGAGTTTTCAGAGGTTCGGTCCGAAATTGTCATACAATTGGTACTTGAAGGTCTACAATTTCGACCTAAATCTTTTCCGTCCCCTTTGTCTCTAGTTTAACGGTTTTAGGTAACCTAGTACCTTTTTCGTTCTCTCAAGGTACAAAAAGGTTCTTTTTGTAGATGAAGACGAAATAATTGATATGGTTTCGGAAACTAACACACCTAGTGTTATTTGACACCTTTTAAGAATTTCTCTACTCTTATTATCTTTTGAACTGTTCAGACAACTCTTTAGAAATAAGTCCAGTTCTTCTTTGTCAATCTGGACCTGTACCTTTTTGCCTGACAAAGGTTTAGTCCTTGTCTCATGAAGTGGGACGAATAAATTGAATATATGTCCCATGTAGTACTTTTTACGACCTGACCTACTTCGTGTTCGACCTTAGTTCTAACGACACTCTTTATAATTATTGAAGTCTTCACATCTACTGTGGTAGGAATACCGTCTTACACTTCTTGATTTCATGGAGAACTAATTTCACTTTCTCGTCTCACTTTTACAACCGAATTTTGAGTTGTAAGTCTTTTGCTTCTAGTACGGTAGACCATGGTAGTGAAGTACCGTTTATCTACCCCTTTAGCACCTTTTTTACTGTCTGGAATAAAACCCCCCGAGGTTTTATGAAGTCCACCACTGAGATCGGTACTTTAATTTTATACGAACGAGGAACCTTCTTTTTAATACTGGTTGGATATGTCGAATAATTTTATCGTCACTATAATGGAACGGTTGTCTCCAGACAGATCAGTTTCAATATCTCAAAGGTCATCAATACATACCTACACTCTCGACCTGATATTTCTCTCGTCTTGTGGTTTCTTAACTACTAAAACTTCACACCACTAGCTCTTCTGAGAGAACTCTGAGGGAATTTGAAGTTCCTTCAGTTTGGTCGGTTAGGATTTCCTCTAGTCAGGACTCATAAGTGACCTTCCTGACTACGACTTCGACTTTGAGGTTATGACACCGGGGGACTACACTTCTTGACTGAGTAAACTTTTCTGAAACTACGACCCTTTCTAACTTCCGACTTCCTATTTCCCTGTTTTATCTTACTCTACCAACCTACCGTAGTGGCTGAAATACGTGTACTCAAAATCATTTGAAGTCCTCAACCACCACCTGTCGCTTCGGACCACACGACGTCAGGTACCCCAGTTTAAAGTGATCAGTCTGTAAAGTTCTCAGTCTGTAAGTACTCGCAGACTTGACTTCACTTTTATATTACTGATGTTTATCTGTAAAATACAGATTTTATATTTCCGTCTCTTTTTATTTACAACTACTCCCACACCAAGTTATTCTTGGGATTAAATATAGACTACCTTGAGATTGTGTTGTTCAAACTTTTCGTGGAACTCTAGTAAATGGTTCATTGACTTAACCAAGTACCGTAAAATGTGTCGTCAAGGTTTGAGTCTACACTCACAATATAAATTGATACGTAACGTTATCATTGGTAATTATTAACGTTATCAGTTCTGAAATGTTTTGAGTCTACGAGTAGTTGGGTTTACACGTGGATACTGTCTACTATCTAAAAACACATAAGACAATTACTCTTTTTTATTTATTTATGAAATTGAAGTACTTTGTTTTACTAACTTAGAGTGTATATTGAACAACTTTTTTATTACATCATTGTTTTTGTAAGTTTATGACACTAAGTGACTATATTAAAATTTTACTCGGTTTGTACGACGATGGTCAGTTCTTCAACTTTCTCTTTACTTCGTCTCAATTACTTATTCTTTATAATTATATAATACTTTCTCCAAGATCTTAAGATCGTTATAAGGAAAATAACTCCACACACCCCTAATGTACTTTCTATAAATATTCTTGTTACACAAAAAGTTATTAAATTAGTCAGTGTCTCTATTCCGTCCTCGTCTCTTGTCTCTCATCTTTTATTTATAGAACCGTAAACCACCCTTCCCCCACACTTGAACTTAATTAGTACTTAAACGGTCCGTCTACAGGTTTCACTCAGATCTCTTGATCTCTAAGTACAACACCACTCGAAATGCATTACACGATCTTATAAACCTGAAATAAATTTTATTTAACCTTTTTGTAACTTTTTCTCGTTCTCTATTAAATCTATAAATAAATTGGTAGCATCTCATTTTTTAACAAACACCCATGTTCTGACTTCAACCTTTATGATTGACACTCTGACACAAACTCAATTGTCTTAAATACAACTTATTTCCTGACCATCTCACGTTTTAATAATTGATGTAAAACCTCTCTTTTTCCTTTTTGTCTTCCCCTCTTCTGTTTATTCCGATTACGAGAACTTTTTCGTCTCCTCAATTACAGGTCTCCATGCTACTTTTTTGTAAAAAATCCCTTTCATACATTTGTTTTCAGTACCTATATATTTTACAAAATGAATCACTATTCAAACGTTATATAGACTCTATCTTTTTAAGATCCACTATAATTCTAAGTCGTATACTTACTTAATCACTCACTTTTGTTATCCCTGACCATACCCACACATTATCTACCCATATTTTTATAAATTTTATATACATATATATGTTTAAATATTTGTATTTTATATACAAAAGATTGAGACAGAGAAGTCCTGATCTTCGTAGTTATAGGGTCCTCTTTACTCGTTTAAAACATGAGTCTGGAAGGAAAGATTTTTTTTTTCCTTTTGCTCACAAACCTAATAACAAATAAACTAAGATGTCGGTTCCTTCACATATTTGTAATACCCGGTATTTTTTTCTTCCAATTCTTTTGTCTGTTTGTGTTAGGACTTTGTCGAAAGTCATGAGTTTCGACCTTTTAAAACTCGTTGTTTTAATTAATCTTTATAACCTGATACTATTTTTCTTATTTCCTTTATAACAACTTAAATAGGACTATTTTTGTTTTTTTTTAATTTATTTTTAGCACTGAAATTCTTAATAAAGAAAGACTTCTTAAGGTTTATTACTTACATATTCGTTACTTCTATTTAAATAGTAGTTTTGTGTTTTCATTATTAACAACATCGGTTTTAAGTCATTAAATCACCTGATGACTCACTTTTAAATTCTTTGTCATATATATGTGTGAGAGTTTCATAAAATTATCTTTATTAATATTAATCACAATACTAAAATTGTACACGGATGTATAATGTCCTATTAAAAGGGAAGTACTCCACCTCTAATTAAAGTATGAGGATTCAACTCGACCTGAATCACTGAACGAAAGTCTTGAACTTATACCGTTACGTTTGTTCTTTGAGGACCAATTTTGTAAACACACACAATCAACGTACCGGTACAGACTGTGAAAACATCGGGTGTTCCGAGAAGACAGGTACCCTAAGAGCTCTGTTCTTATGATCTCACCCATTGGTAAGGGAAGAGGTCCCCTAGAAGGGTCGGGTCCCTAGCTTAGGTCGACAGAACGTAATGTCCATATAAGGAATAGTAGACTCAGTGGTCAATCTCGTATTTGTTCTTTAATTTCGATTTCAGTGGTCACAATTCACTACAATTGTCGTCCATTAGGGACTATACCATACTACTCCAGCCAGTAGATACCACAAGAAGGAAATTATATATTGAGGTTATATTAGTACTCTATTGCAATTTATTGACATTTTACTCCTCCTTACTTGTTTTGCAACCTCGTTATTAAAGTTTTTTCAGTTCTAACCCTCTTGTTCTTTCCTTACTTTTGATTCTAACTTCCTATAGTTCCACAGTGTTGGTTATTTACGTTACGTCACAAGATCTGACATAGGTTGTTACCATTATTATTAGATTTTACCATTTTGTAAATCCTCTTATTTTCAGATAAAAAATCATTTACATGAAGCTATGATATCGACAATTGTAGTACCCTTCCACTCACTTCTCACATCTTTTGAGACATGATACAAACGTATAGAAGATTTTTGGTTTTGTAAAGTTTTACTTACTTAACTGTTGTATAAAAATTTTGTCTTAAACTCTCTTGGTAAAATAGAAAGATTGTGGTGTGTGTTTTTATTTCAATTTTACCTAATTTCTAGACTTGCGTTCTAGTCTTTGATATTTTGAGGATCTCCTCTTGTATCCGTTTTGTGGGAGGTTGTATTTAGTGTCGTCCTAGGAGATACTGGGTGGAGGGTCTTATGACCTTTATTTTCGTTTTCATTTGTTTACCCTAGGTTAATTTTAATTTTCGAAGACGTGTTGTTTCCTTTTATATTCGTTCCACTTTTCTGTCGGAAAACTTACCCTATTTTATTATCGTTTACTTCGTTGACTGTTTGTTGATTAGAGTTTTTATATGTTCGTTGTGGACGTCGAGTTAAGGTCTTTTTATTTGTTGGGTTAGTTTTTTACCCGGGTTCTTGATTTACCTGTAAAGAGGTTTCTTCTGTATGCCTACCGATTGTTTGTGAACTTTTGTATGAGTTGTAGTGAGCAATAGTCTCTTTACGTTTGGTTCTGGTGTCACTCCATGGTAAAGTGTGGTCAGCCTTACCGACGTTAGGTTTTCAGACGTTCGTTATTTACGACCTCTCCCACACCTCTTTTCCCTTGGGAGAATGTGACAACCACCCTTACGTTTGATCATGTCGGTGATACCTCTTGTCACACCTCTAAGGAATTTTTTAACGTTTATCTTGACGGTATACTGGGTCGTTCGGGTGACGACCCGTATGTGTGGTTCCTTTGGTCTTAACTTTCTCTGTGTACTTGGGGTTACAAGTAACGTCGTCACAAATATTATCGGTCCTGTACCTTTGTTGGATCTACAGGTAGTCGGCTACTTACCTATTCTTTCGACACCATGTATATGTGTTACCTCATAATGAGTCGGCAATTTTTCTTATGTAAACGTAGTCAAGATTGCTCTACCTACTTTGACCTCGGCTAATATGTCTCAATTCATTCGGTCTTTCTTTTTGTGGTTATGTCATATGATTATGTATATATACCTTAAATCTTTCTACCATTGATATTGGGACATACGCTCTATCGTTTTCTCTGTTTCTACATATCTTACCTGAAAACCTGACACTCTCTCTCCCTCTCCCACCCTACTAAATCCTCTTACCGTGACTTTGTACATATGATAGTACATTCTTTGTTTAACGGTCAGATACAAGTTATGTCCTATGACCCACGAACCCCGACCACGTACCCCTACTAGGTCTCTCTACTATACCCCACCCTCCACCCTTTCCCCAAGTCCTAACCCTTGAATACATGTGGACATCGCCTAAGTACAGTTACATACCGATTTGGTTATGTCATACCATTTCATTTTATTCCATTTTTATTTTTTTTTTTAATTTTTATTTATATAGAAATTTTTTAACACATTCACGAACAGTAGTTCCACTAAATATCCGTTTATTTATCCCTCTATCACCTTTGTCACAGTCTGAAATAAATAACCCCGAGGTTTTAGTGACGTCTACCACTGACGTCGGCACTTTAATTTTCTGCGAATGAGGAACCTTCTTTTCAATACTGGTTGGATCTGTCATATAGTCTCTTCCGTTACCGTTGGGTGAGGTCATGAGAACGGACCTTTTAGTGTACCCGTCTCGTCGGACCATCCGACGTCAGGTACCCCAGCGATTCTCGACCTGTGATGACTCGTTGAAGTGAAAGTGAAAAGTGAAAGTACGTAACCTCTTCCTTTACCGTTGGGTGAGGTCATAAGAACGGACATCTTAAAGTTCCTGACCCCTCGGACCACCCTACGGCAGATACCCCAGCGTGTCTCAGTCTGTACTGACTTCGCTGAATCGTCGTCGTCGTCGTCTATCATATATGTTTTCGTCTCTGTAATAAAACGGTTGATTCCAGACGGATCAGTTCCGATACCAAAAAGGACACCAGTCCATACCTACACTCTCAACCTGACACTTCTTCAGACTCACGGCTTCTTAACTACGAAAACTTTACACCACAACCTCTTCTGAGAACTCTCAGGGAACCTGACGTTACTCTAGGTTGGTTAGGTAAGACTTCCTCTAGTCGGGACCCTAAAGAAACCTTCCTTACTACGATTTCGACTTTGAGGTCATGAAACCGGTGGAGTACGCTTCTCAACTGAGTAACCTTTTCTGAGACTACGATCCTCCCTAACCCCCGTCCTCTTCTTACCCTGCTGACTCCTACTCTACCGACCTACCGTAGTGACTGAGACTTACTTGAGGCCCTCAACCACTACCTGTCCCTCCGGACCGCACGACGCTAAGTACCTCAGTGTTTCTCAACCTGTGCTGACTCACTGACTTGACTTGACTCGACTTATTAAAGTGTTTACATCTAATTATTACGTTCCTATTTGGAAGGAACTTTATGAAGTGTATTATTCTAAAATATATATGAAACTAAAAGAAGTAAATTTATTTAAGACAGATCATAAATAAAAGAAGGTAAATTTATCTTTTAAGAACGTAAAAGTTAAAAGTCTGATTCTATATATCTAGTGTTTTAGAAGTAATATCAATCTTTCACTAAAGATTATAATGATGGGTCTCTGTAGTCTTAAACTTGGTTATTAACTATCAAAATGTCATTATGTGTTATTAGATCTCCTTTCTGTATAAAAAATATGTAAATTTACTGTTTTAGAAGTTCAAATTCCCTACATCGTCTTTTACTGTGATTTTCCACTAATTTCTTTAGGAAAGATAACTTCATGATAAATTGTATGTAAAGATTTTTACTTTGACCTATGGTAGGTAATAAAACAGTCTTGTAGTCCTTAGTTAAATCTTGAAGGAGTCCTTCTGATTCTTCGAATAGAACTATATTTGTTTATTAATACAAAGTACCATTTCTTAGACGGACGATTACGTCCTCTGTGTCCACACTAGGGACCCAGTCCTTCTAGGAGACCTCTTCCCTTACGTTGGGTGACATCATTAGAACTAATCTTTTAGGGTACCTGTCCACTTGGACCACCCGATGTCATGTGTCTCATTTTTTCTCAGGCTGTATTAACTCACTGGCTCGTACTTTTATTTCTTAACTTATTTATTTATACTCTATTCCCTTTTCAAAAGGAAATATAAAGTATCCGATTCTGTATTAAAAATTTATTAAACTAATAAAACTGGATTAGTTCTTTATATTTTGTTCTTTTATAAATTAACGATATATACAGAGTAAATTTAGATTATAATTACCTCAAATGTCTTGTTAATCCAGTATTTATATATTTGAGATGTACACTATTTGATATATATATAAAGTATACCGAGAGACATACATACACACGTATATATATTGTCATACAAAGTCAGTGAGTAAACACAGACTTAGAAACACTGTGGTACCTTCTGGTACGGTCAGAAGGGTAGGTAGTGGTTGAGGGTCTCGTATGAGTTTGAGTCCAGGTATCTCAGCCACTACGGTAGGTTGGTAAATTAGGAGACAACAGGGGAAGAGGAGAGTAGATGTTAGAAAGAGTGGTGGTCCCAGACAAGGTTACTCAGTCAAGAAGTGTAATCCACCGATTTCATAACTTCCAAGTTGTAGTCACGAAGGTTACTTATAAGTCCTGACTAAAGGAAATAAAAAAAAAAAAATTAAAAAAATAAAAAAAAAAATTTAAAATTTTAGTAATTAAGAATGTACGCAAGGGTTTGTACTTGGGGGGAGGGTGGAGGGAGGGGTGTTGTAGAGAGACCCAGTAGGGGTACGTGGTCGGGGTTCGTTCGACGTGGGATGCAGTCTGTACCTGACCGCTAAGTTAAGAATGTACTGTCATATGTACAATATTAAGGGTAAGAGGGTTTAGTAGGGTGGGAGAGGGAGAGGGAGACTCAGGTTTTCAGACCATATGTGTAGACACAGAAAAAAGGACAGAACGTATGTCCCAGCAGTAACGGTAGAAGGATTTAAGGTATATATACACAATCATATGACATAACCACAAAAAGAAAGACCGAATGAAGTGAGACATATTAACCGAGGTCAAAGTGGGTAGAGTAGTCTTGACTAAGTTTACTTAAGAAAAATTGCCGACTTATTATGAGGTAACACATATACATGGTGTCGAAAGAATAGGTAAGTAGACGACTACCTGTAGATCCAACAAAGGTACAGGACCGATAACATTTGTCACGACGCTACTTGTAACCCCATGTACACAGAGAAAGTTAAGACCAAAGGAGCCACACATACGGGTCTTCACCCTAACGACCCAGTATTCCATCAAGATAAACGTTAAAAAATTCCTTAGAGGTGTGACAAGAGGTATCACCGACATGATCAAACGTAAGGGTGGTTGTCACATCCTCCCAAGGGAAAAGAGGTGTGGGAGAGGTCGTAAATAACGAACGTCTAAAAACCTAGCGTCGGTAAGACTGACCACACTTCACCATGGAGTAACACCAAAACTAAACGTAAAGAGATTATTACTCACTACAACTCGTAGAAAAGTACACAAACAATCGGTAGGCATACAGAAGAAACCTCTTTACAGATAAATCATGACTGATCAACCTAGGGGAACGTCAGGTTCTCTGAGTTCTCAGAAGAGGTTTTGGTATGAAGTTTTCGTAGTTAAGAAACCGCTAGTCGAAAGAAATATCAGGTTGAGAGTGAGAGTATGTACTGATGACTTTTTGGTATGGAAGCAGATCTGTCTTGAAACAACTATGACATTACATAGATGAAAAATTATATGACAGAAAAAACCAGATTAAAAAGAAGGTTCCTCGTTAGAAGAAAATTAAAGTACCGATGTCAGTGGTTGACGTCGGGAAATAAAACCTCGGGGAGTTCTACTTCAAACCGTGACAAAAGTGACAAAGGGTTATATAGTCAGTACTTCACTACCCTGGTCTAGGGTACTAGTATCAAAAGACTTACAACTAAAATTCAGCTGAAAAAGTGAGAGGAGAAAGTGAAAATAGTTCTCCGAGAAATAATGAAGAAACGAAAGACGGTATTCCCACCACAGTAGACGAATGACTCCAATAACTAGAAATAGGGTCGCTAGAACTAAAGTGGAACACAAAGTGGGTCGGGTCGCAAATCGTACTACATAAGACGTATATTCGATTTATTCGTCCCACTGTTATATGTCGGAACTTCATGAGGAAAGGGTAAACCTTGGTCAGACAACAAGGTACAGGTCAAGATTGACAACGAAGTACTGGACGTATGTCTATAGAGTCCTCAGTCCATAACAGACCATAAGGTAATACAAATTCTTAAAAGGTCAAACAACACTAGGTGTGTCAGTCTCCGAAACTACATCATTTATTTCGTCTTCATCTATAAAAACACCTTACGAGAACGAACAAACTACTAGGTTGTCTACAACCTTTAAACTAGAGACCGAGGAGACGGAAAAGATTTAAGTTGAACTTCTAGACCTTAAAGTACCAAGGGTATGACACTTTCGGACCGAATCTCTTAAAACTCGTAATGAAACGATAGTACACTATACTCACGTTGACACACCATCTAACTTGTAAGAAACCGTAACCCAAAAAAACCCTAACCTTACTTTTGACTGGAAAAGGTCAGGACACCGGTGACAACTCAATAGGTTTAAACGACCGTATAACTCACGTCGTGAAAGTGTCGTAGTAGAAGGTCCTAAACTTTATCGAGTTGACCTTAAGGTAGTGGAGGTAATCACTACGAAGGATTCCGGGAGAACTGAAACGTAAGGTCCTATAGACCAAGATCCACTTACTAGTGTGGTAACAACAAGATACCCGGTACTTCTAGTAAAAACATGTCAAGAAAACACATAAGAACGGTGGAGAAGAATTATATAAGACGAACATAATCTAGACATGGTAAAGAAGGAAATAACACGAGTAGAAACGTAGAGATTAAAAGAACTTCTCTAGAGATCAGAAAGGGTAAGATAAGGAAAGTAGATAAAGAAACATAACTAGTGACTCCTTCCTAAAGAATAGAGAGGAACGATAAGAATCCTTGAGACATAAGTTTACCCATATAGAAAGACAAAGAGGAAAAGGAAATCGAAGAGAGAGAGAGAGAGAAAAAAAAAAGGGAGTCGATAAACATTTCAGAGTAATCTGTTGTAAAACGGAAAAACGTAAAGAAAAAGAACCCTTACCAGAACTAGGGACGGACGAAATGTCACAGTACTTGGAGGTAGGTATCAAGAAGTCTGTAAGAGAGATGGACTAGATTAGAAACTTAGATAAACACTAAAGATGACATATTAGTATTCCCCAAACTAAATCCTGTATGGACTTACCAGATCGCAAAAAGGGATGAAAGAAGTTAACTTGAGACTTAAACTGTTATTCCTCAAGTACTAGACTCGGTCAGTCAAGAGTCGGAACAAAAGCGACTGACATGTTTCAAAGAGGTAGAAACTGACGTTTCTTATATTAGTTAAAATAAAACCATAACTGGTAGACCACTACAGGTACACATCTTAGAAGAGAACACAACAACCTTCTCCCACAAACGATACTGGTCCTGTAAGAGAACCGTTGTGAGACAGTCCGAAACTAGACGAAGTAAGACATGAGTCCGGTTTACACGGACAATAAGGACCATTTGGAACTGAAGGATAAAAACGTAAAGTCAGGGGACATTACTTCTTCTGTAGAGAAAACCCACAAATAATAGTTTCCAGAACATTGAGAAGTACTTTGGTAAGTTGAAGTCGTAGAAGTCACAATGACCAGTCCGTATCTGAACCTAATGACTCTATAACTTATAAAACGGAACCTTTCCTTGTCTCTAGTAAGACAGCTAAAACTCTAACGTAGGTTCATGACGTAAAGTCTGAGAACAACAGATACTACCGATGAAGTGTATAAGATTCAGTAACAACGGGTGTGAGTATCTATATTACCAGTAGACTCAATTTAAGTGGGTAAGGTCAGGTAAAGTGAAGTGACTAAGGATTTTGCAGTTACAATTGAGAACGATAGAGGACAAACCGGTGAAGGTTAAACGGAATTAAGTGCCTGGATTGTAAGGTCCAAGGATACGTTATAACGAGAAATGTCGTGACCTGAAATGAAGGTAATGGGGAGTGCAGGTGTTGACCCACAACAAAAACGAAAACGAGACAGAGAAGTAAGAAAAACTTCAATAAAGAGATGAGAAGAGGTCATCGTATCATCCGTGGACGACTGGACCCCTCAAGTGGAACGTCACAGTATGGAAAAACGGAAAAGTGGGACAAGTGCCCCAAGAGGTCTGATCTTATGACTTCACTAAACGGTAAGGGAAGAGGTCACTTGGTGTAGGAAAGTCTTGAGAGAAGGTATTGGTCGGGTAGGACCCACCGGGGTATGTCGTACCGAGTATCAAAGTAACTCGATTCGACACCAGGTACACTAGTCAATCAAAAGACACTGACACCAAAAATCAGACAGACGGGAGACTACCTCTTCCTATTCTCCAAATACCTTCGAAGGACTCCCCTCTCTGACTGACTCCCCCTTTGACCCAGAAATAGACTATCAGTCCCAGTACGAGTCATGTAAAAATTAGGTTATAATAAAACTACCCGTCCCGACACAAAGGAGGGACAACGAACTGGATTCCGGTTTGATACCACCTCCATTACTTCTATTACCGCAGGACGAAGTTTTCCAGGGTTCGTGTGTGACCACGTGAGTCACAGAGGTTGGGATGTCGTCTGGTGGTAACTGGTTGGGGAGACGGCCTCTAAAGACCTGTGAGTACCCGTACAGACCCAGTCAAAGAACACCCAGTGAGAGGTAAGAGGACCCACCCAGGACCACCCGTGTTCTAAAACAGACACAGGAACTTCTCAGTTAAAGGGGTCGGGACACATTCTAGACCATCAAGTTCACACCCTAATTACCACTGGAGGAAGTTCTCCCGAATACGGTATGGGTCCAGACAACGTGTGTCTCGGAGACACCGTCCGGTAACGACTGAAATGGAGGGGTCTTCTGTGAATCTGTGTCAAGACCGAGTCAGAGACAGTCAAACCGCAAGTAAAACACGGGAAGGGTCCAGACTCGTCGAGTTCATTGGTCCACGATCCGTTTGTGTGACATGGTCCACCCGGTACGTAGAATTAGTGGAAGGACCAGGGCCTGTGAGTCAAAGGGACACACGGCCTTTCGCGACAGAGTCTACACGGTATACAGAGGAAACCTCTCGACTAGAAGCCGACGTTGGGACGACCACCTACAGATGGTAAGTCCTAGAGTCCTTCTGTACCAATCATCGGCCCTCGGACGAGTGTCAAACGACCTTCTACGGTAGAGACCCCGACTCTAACATCGTATATGTATAGTGACATCGTATATGTATAGTAGTGAGTTTTCGTTGAACTGAGAAAAAAACAAATAGGATTCTTAATCTTTTATTAGTCTTTTCAGTAATATTTCCTTCTAATACATTATTTCTTCTTTTTTTATGAATTTTTAAATTTCCTAACTCGTTTTAACCCCTAATGTGAAATATCTTATTTCAACTTGACCTTTGTTTAAGTTACATTCACCGTCTCTGAAACCTTTATCTGGTCTTTTAGTTCTATATGCTTTTAATACGAACAGTTGAAACAATGTTGATTGCACGAATAATCTATAAACAACAACAAAAAGTAAGAAAGCAAACACAGGTCGAGAAACACTGTAGTACCCAACATCAGACGGTCCGAGGAAACAGAAGATGATAGAGGTCCTCAAACTAGTTTAAAAGTACAGGTAACTCATTCACTACGATAGATTAGTAGAGTAAAAGACGGTGAGAGGATTGTAAAACGAAAGTTGGAAAGGGTCGTAGTTCCAGAAAAGGTTACTCAGTCGAGAAGTATAGTCCACCAGTTTCATAACCTCATAGTCGAAGTCGTTGTCTGGAAGGTTTCTTATAAGTCAGACCTAAAAAGTATTCTAACTGACCAAACTAAAAGTACGACAGGTTCCCTGAAAGTTCTCCGAAGAGATCGTGGTGTCAAAGTTTCGTAGTCAAAAAACCGGGAATCAGAAGAAATACTAGGATGAGAGGGTAGAGATGTCCTGATGACCTTTTTAGTCTCGAAATTGATATATCTAAAAGGTCGTTTCATTACTGAGACGAAAAATTATATGATTCAAACAGTATCGAAAAAAAGGGTTCTTCGTTCACAGAAAAACAAGGTACCGACGTCAGTGGTAGACGTCACTAAAACCTCGGGTTCTTTTATTTTAGACATGACGGAGGTAAAAAAGGGGAAGGTAAACGGTGCTTCACTACCCTGACCTATGGTACTAAAATCGAAAACAATAAAACAAACAAAAACGAATATAAAATAAAATAAAATAAAAATGAAATAAAATGGATTGTTATGACACAACCAAAACGGTATGTAACTGTACTTAGGTGGTGTCCACATGTACACAAGGGTTTGTACTTGGGGGGAGGGTGGAGGGAGGCGTATTGTAGAGAGACCCAGTAGGGGCACGTGGTCGGGATTCGTACGACATAGGACGTAGCCTGTATCTGACCGCTAAGTAACGAATGTACTATCATATGTACAATGTTACGGTAAGAGGGTTTAGTAGGGTGGGAGAGGGAGAGGGAGTGTCAGGTTTTCAGGTGAGATGTGTAGACACAGAGAAAACGACAGAACGTATGTCCTAGTACAAAAAACGAAAATTATAACTCAAAGTTCTGTCGAAAAGGTGAAAGGAGAAAGGAGTAGTTCTCTGAGAAATCAAGGAGAAATGAAAGACGGTAATCACACCATAGCAGATATATAGACTACACAACTATAAAGAGGACCATTATAACTAAGGTGGAACACTAAGTAGGTTGGATCGTAAAGTATACTATGTGAGATGTATATTCAATTTGTTCGTTTCCACTGTTATATGTCGGAACATTTTGAGGAAAGGGTTAAAACAAGGTCAGTCAACAAGGTACAAGCCAAGATTGATAACAAAAAACTGGGTATCTGTCCAAAGAGTCCTTTTTCGATTCCACAAAAAAATGAAGGTGGAGAAAGTCTTAAAACGTGTCGAACAACACTAAGTAAGTTATTTGTCGAAATCCCATAAGTTACTTCGTCTTCATCTACAAAGAGAACTTCAGGGAACGGAAGAGGTATTCGGTTACTTGTAACCGTTAAATAGAGACCAAGGAGACGGAGAAACTTGTGGTCGAACATGTAGACCTTCAATGACTAATTCTATTAAGACTTCGGGTCGAACTTCCTAAACCTTGTATTGGGACGATTGTACACTTTACTCACGTTAACAAGCCATCACACTTAGTAGAAACCGTATTGAGAAGAAACTCTTATCTCACTTTTGACTGCAAAAAGTCCGGACGTCGGTGACAACTCAAAAGGTTTAAACGACTGTATAGCTTTCGTCGCAAATTTGACTCATGGTCACACCCAACGATAAAGGAAGAGGTCGTTTAGAAGGACTGGGTCCCTAACTTGGACACGGAGGACGGATAACTATCCACTTAAGAAATACCCTTCGGGTGATTTATAAACGTCCATGTATTATTTCCCCGTTTATTTTATACAACACAACACGAATCAACAAGTCATCACAGGTTGAGAAACGTTGAGATGTCTGACATCGGGAGGTCCGAGGAGACAAGTATTCCTAAGAGGTCCGTTTCTATGACCTCACCCAAAGGTACGGGAAGAGGTCCCCTAGAAGGGTCTGGTCCCTAGTTTGAGTCCAGAGGACGTAATGTCCACCTAAGAAATAGTACATTCGGTGGATCATTTGTGTCTTGTAAATTTCTTTTGGCCTGTATATAAAAAAAAAAGACATTGTTATTGGTTTTAGAAAAATGAAGATGCATATCGAGACTGTCTGTCACTGTGATTAGTGTCTCCTTTGGTTTTGTGACTCATGGAGTTAAGTAGGGTGTCTCTAAACATCCAACGAAAATAAAAATTCTTATTTATAACGTGTCACATCTTGAATAAATTCTTTTTCATAGTGGAAGTAGTAAGTCGTACTCCATTTAAATACGGGTAGTGAACTGTTGTTTTCGATTTCATTATGATTAATGAATGTCCTACATTTTCATGAAAGTTAAAAATTCAATATTGTAATTTATATCTTAAAAGAAAGATAAAAGGTTTGGTGGGAGAGTGTTATTTACTTCTCCTCATTCCGTCGAAATCTTCATAACTTGTCTTTAAAAGATAACGTATTTGTCGTCCTTCAAAGACACTTTCTTCTCAGAAAAAAACTGAGACCCCGTCTTTTATACATTTCTTTCTTTTTTTAGGTTATATGTATGTGTTTTAAATTGGGTTTCCGTTGTTAAACAGACCAAAATAATTCGAATTAGGAAATGTAAAGAACCGTTTTATTAAAGTTATCGTACACTCTAAGTGATTGTATCACACACTCTAAGTGATTGTATCACACACTCTAAAGACGACTGTAGAGGATCATGGTATACGTAAAGGAAAATAAATCTGGGAACATTTAAATCTTTACTGACATTGAAACACTAGTGTTAATCCTCTTACATACACTCGTGTGTGTACATGGTCTCACACTGACACATCTTTCGATTTTTCAACGACAAAAGGAAATTAATTTTTATTACAAATTGTTATTAAATAAGTGTGGAAATATTTTGATGTACATGAAATAAAATAAAAATTAATAAATAAATAAATAGATAACCTCCGATTAATGAAATGTTATAACATAACCAAAACGGTATGTAACTGTACTTAGGTGGTAGTCACATGGACACAAGGGGTACGATTTGCGGTGAGGGTTGAGAGAGGGGTAAGGTAGGGAGACCCAGTAGGGTAACGTGGTCGGGACTCGTGGGACATAGTACGTAGTTTGGACTTTGACCGCTAAGGAAAGTGTACACTATTAACTGTACAAAGTTACTGTGAGAGGGTTTAGTACGGTGGAAGGGGGAGAGGGTGTCTTAGGTTTTCTGACAAGATATGTAGACACAGAGAAAACGACAGAGTGTATGTACCAATAACAATGGTAGTAAGATTTAAAGTATATATATGCAATCATATTACATAGCCACAAAAGAAAACCCGAATAAAGTGAGGCATATTATCCGAGGTCAAAGTAGGTTGAGTAATTTTGACTAAGTTTACATAAGAAAAATTACCGACTCATTATAATTTGACACAAATACATGGTGTCAAAAGAATACGTAAGTAGACAATTACCCGTAGATACAACGAAGGTACAGAACCGTTAATTTGTGACGACTCTACTTGTGACCCCATGTGTACAGAGAAAGTTAAGACCAAGGGAACCACACATACGGGTCTTCATCCTAACAACCCAGTATGCCGTCAAGATAAAGGTTTATAATTTCTCAGAGGTATGACAAAAGGTGTCACGGACATGGCCAAACGTAAGGGTGGTTGTCACATTGTCCCAAGGGAAAAGAGGTGTACGAGAGGTCGTAAATAATGAACATCTGTAAACCTATCGTCGGTAAGACTAACCATACTTTACCATGCAGTAAGACCAAAACTAAATGTAAAGAGATTATTACTCGAGTTTGATGGCATGTTAACATCAGTAGAGTATGTGATCATTTCATTACGAGTTTTAAAAGGTTCGTTCCATAGCCGTTATACACTTGTTACTTGTAGGTCTACAAGTTCGACCAAAATCTTTTCCGTCTCGTTGGTCTCTAGTTTAACGGTTGTAGACGACCTAGTACCTTTTTCGTTTTCTCAAGGTCCTTTTTTTTTTTTTTTGTTGTTTGTAGATAAAGACGAGATAACTTATGCGGTTTCCGAAACTGACACACTTAGTGTTCTTTGACACCTTTTAAGACTTTCTCTACCCTTATGGTCTGGTGGACTGGACGGAGAACTCTTTGGATATACTTCCAGTCCTTCGTTGTCTATCTTGACCTGTACCTTGTTGTCTGACCAAGGTTTTCCTTTTCCTCATGCAGTTCCGACATATAACAGTGGGTCAAATAAATTGAATATACGTCTCATGTAGTACTTTTTGCGACTCGACCTTCTTCGTGTTAGACTTTAGTTCTAACGGTCCTCTTTACAGTTATTGGAGTCTTACGTCTCCTGTTGTGGGAATACCGTCTTTCACTTTTCCTTGATTTTTCGGAGAACTACTTTCACTTTCACTTTTCACTTTTTCAACCGAATTTAGAGTTGTAAGTCTTTTGATTCTAGTACCGTAGACCAGGGTAGTGAAGTACCATTTATCTACCCCTTTGTTACAATCTGAAATAAGAAAACCCGAGGTTTTAGTGACATCTACCACTGAAGTCGGTACTTTAAGTTTCTACAAATGTGAAACCTTCCTTTCAATACTGGTTGGATCCATCGTATAAGTGTTCGTCTCTGTAATGTAACGGTTGTTTCCAGGTAGATCAATTCCGATAGCGAAGAGGTCACCAGTACATACCTACACTTTCAACCTGACACTTCTTTAGACTCGTGGTTTCTTAACTAGGAAAACTTGCCACCAGAATCTCTTCTGAGAACTCTCAGGGAACCTGACGTTCCTCTAGGTTGGTCAGGTAAGACTTCCTCGAGTCAGGACCCACAAGTAACCTTCCTGACTACGACTCCGACTTTGAAGTTAATAAACCGGTGGAGTACGCTTCCCAACTGAGTGACCTTTTCAGGGACTACGACCTTCCCTAACCCCCGTCCTCCTCTTCCCCTGTTATCTCCTACTCTACCGACCTACCGTAGTGGCTGAGTTACCTGTACTCAACCACTACCTGTCCCTTCGGACCGTACGACACTAAGTAACCGAGCGTCTCAGCCTGTGCTGACTCACTGACTTGACTTGACTTGACTTATTACTCACTACAACTCGTAGAAACGAAAACAAACAATCGGTAGACATACAGAAGAAACCCCTTTACTAAAAAAAATCAAGAAACCGGATAAAAAACTAACCCAGTAAATAAAAAGACCTTAAGTCGACGTCGTCAACGAACATATAAAAACTCTAACTGAGACATTCAACGAGATAAACGATAATAAAAGAGGGTAAGACTTCCGATAGAAAAGTGGAATGAATATCAAAGGAAACAACACGTTTTCGAAAATTAAAATTAATCTAGGGTAAACAAATAAAAAGAAAATAAAGGTTGCAAGACCCTTCACCCAGTATCTCCTGGGACGACACTAAATACATTCTCTCACAAAACGGATACAGAAGTAGATCCTGAAAATATCAAAGACTAGAAAGTAAATCTAGAAATTACGTAAAACTCAAGTAAAAACACATACCACAATCTTTCACAAGATCAACGTAAGAAAATGTTCACCAACTGGTCAAAAGGGTCGTGGTCAACAATTTCTCTAAAAGAAAAGAGGTAACATATAAGAACGGGAGAAACAGTTTCTATTCCGTAGGTATCCACGTACCTAAATAGAGACCCGAAAGATAAAACAAGGTAACTAGATACAAAGACAGAAACACGGGCATGGTATGACGGAACCACTGACACCGAAACATCATCTCGGACTTCAGTTCGTCCAACTAAAAAGATCAAGGTAAGAAGAAAGAGTTCTAACGAAACCGATACTCCTAAAAAAACATAAAGGTATGTTTAACACTTTAATAAACTAGATCAAGACACTTTTTACGGTAACCATTGAACTATCCTTAACGTGACTTAGATATCTAACGAAACCCATCATATGAGTACAAGTGATATGACTAAGAAGACTAGGTACTTGTACCATATAAAGAGGTAGATAATCACAGGAGAAACTAAAGAAAGTGATCATAAAATATCAAAAGATATATATCCAGAAATCAAAGAAATCTATCTATATAAGGATTGATAAAATAAGAAAAGTAACGTTACCACTTACGTTAACAAAGGAATTAAAGAGAAAGACAAAAGAGTAACAATCACATATCTTTACGTTCCCTAAAGACACTCAACTGACATATAGGACGTTGAAATGATAACTAATCGAGATAATTAAAAGAACACCTCAGAAATCACAAAAGATGCATCTCCTAGTACGGTAGACGTTTGTCACTATCAAAATGAAGAAGAAAAGGTTAGACTTAAGGAAAATAAAGAAAAATACGAGACTAACGACACCGGTTTTGAAGGTTTTTGATACAACTTATTATCACCACTTTCACCTGTGGGAACAGAACAAGGACTGAATTCCCCTCTACGAAAGAGAAAAAGTGGTAACTCCTATTACAAACGACACCCAAACAGTATATATCGAAAATAATACAACTCTATACAAGGAAGATAAGGATGAAAGACCTCCCTAAAAATAGTATTTACTTACAAATTAAAACAGTTTCAGAAAGAGACGTAGATAACCCTATTAGTATACCGAAAATAAAAAACTAAATAATTACACCACATAATGTAACTAACTAAACGCCTATAACTTCTTAGAAACGTAGGGAGCCTATTTCGGGTGAACCAGGACTGCATACTAGAAAAATTATACAACAACCTAAGATTAACGATCTTAAAACAATTCCTAAAAACGTAGATACAAGAAGTCGCTATAACCGGACATCAAAAGAAAAAAACACCGTAGAAACAGACCAAAACCATAATCCCACTGCCACCGGAGTATCTTACTCAAACCTTCAAATGGAAAGAGACGTTAAAAGACCTTCAAACTCATCCTATCCACAATCGAGAAGAGCTTTAAAAACCATCTTAAGTCGACACTTCGGTAGACCTGGACCCCAAAACAAACAACCGTCTAATGACTAATGTCAAAGTTAAAGTCACGAAAACTACCCAGACAACTCTAAAAGGTAAAGAAGGACCAAGTCAAAACCTTTCAACATGAAAAGATTCTTAAACAGGTAAAGAAGGTGTAACAGGTAAAATAACTGTATATCAACGACTATCATCAGAGAATACTAGGAAAGATAAAGAGACAACAGACAACACTAGACAGGCAAAAGTAAAGATTAAAACAACTAAACTAAAAAGACAGAAACAAAGAACTACTCAGACCGATTACCAAACAGTTAAAATAAATAGGAAAGTTTCTTGGTCGAAAACCGAAAGAACTAAAAAGGATACGAGAGTAAACAAAGAAAACACAAATAAAGACGGAATTAAAAATTCTAAAGAAAGGAAGATGATTTGGACCTTAAGAAGTAAAGAAATAAAAGATTAACGAAATCCACATCTCAATCCAATAAATAAACTGTAAAAAGAACAAAGAACTACATTCAGACATAACGATACTTGGAAGGGAAATCGTGACGAAAATACCACAGAATATCCAAATTTCAACAAAACAAAAGTAAAAGTAAGTAAAGATACGTATAAAACTAAAGGAAACTAGAGAAGTAAACAACCAATAAGTAGTCTCACAACAAGTCATAGGTATACAACCTTAAAAATTATCAAAAAGAGGACATTAACTGTTAATTAGAATGACGTAACATCAGTCTTTTCTACGAACCTTACTAAAATAAAAAAAACTTAAATGGTTCCGATCTAAATACCGGGTCCTACACTAGATAGGACCTCTTTCAAGGTACACGTGAACTCTTTTTCCACTTTAAGTAACAAAACCCCCACTTTACAGGATATCTATAGTTAATCTAGATTGACCAGATAACGTAGTAAGTTTCAAACACAAAAGAACAATTGAAAGACAAATCAACTAGATAGGTATCCGCACTCACCCCATAATTTCAGAGGGTGATAATGACACAATAATAATTAAAATGGAAAGTATAAACAATCGTAAACAGAATGTAAAACGTAACGAAGATAAACCCCACGTATACATAAATATTAACAATATAGAAGAAACACCTAACTAGGAAACTAGTAATACATCACAGGAAGAAATAGAGAGAAGTGTAGGAAACAAAATTTCAGATAAAATAGACTATACTCATAACGATGAGGACAAAATAAAACCAGGGATAAACGTACCTCATAGAAAAAGGTCGGGAAGTGAAAGTCAGACATACACAGGGAACAAAATCCACCCAGAGAACATCTTTTGTATATATCCCTAGAACAAAAGAAATAGGTAAGTAGGTCAGAAACAGAAAACCAACCCCGTAAGTTGGGTAAATGTAAATCCATTCATAACTATTCAAACTAGGGCAACGGTAAATGAAACGAAATCAAAACTCAAATATGTGGGAAAGACACAAAGGACAGATCTCTTCTAGGTAATCGTACACAACCTCTCGACTAAACTACCACGACTTAAGAGAGTCGAAAATGAACAGACATTTCGAAAACTAAAGAGGAAGTATAAACTTACTCTAGGAAAGACCCATGTTATTAGACCCGACATTCAATAAAAGAAAGTAGTGAAATTCATACAGAACGGTAAGGGAAGACCGGACTTCTTAAAGATAACTTTCTAGTCGACAATAGGAATACTCTCCCTTCTCCCTTTATCTCCACTGGTCCTCCTCTTCTCCCCCTTAGGTTTCTCCTCTCTCGTTCGATCGGTCATTAGTGAAGGGACACATGAGAGGTGTCAGACATGGGGAGTCTCTACAAGTGTCGTAATGTATCTCTTCTCTTTTCCCTCCTTACTCTCTCTCCACCGGTCCTCCTATTTTCCTCTTTAGTTTTCTTCTCTCTGTCTAGGTCGGTCATTAGTCAAGGGATTCACAAGAGGTGTCACGTCTTGTTTGTTTCTCTAAGTGTCCCAACCTATCTTTTCTTTTCCCCCTCCCTCCTCTATCTCCGTTGTACCACCTCTTTTTTCTCTCAGGTGTCCCCCTCTCTCGTTAGGTCGGTCATTAGAGTGAAGGTTCATTTTTACCCATGACTTTTAACCTAAAAATTTCATGTTTTAACTATTTTTTACGGTTTTTCGTTTCTAATTCTTAGATCTTATCTCCAATCTAAGAGTTTTTAGGTTATAAGACACCGTCTAAGTACAACTACATACCGTTTTGGTTATGTTATAACACTTCATTAATTGGAGATTAATTTTATTTATTTTTATTTTAAAAATATAATTTTTATGTTACAATTTCTTTTTTGTTTCTGTTTGAATAATTTATATATATATATATATATATATATATATACTTCAAACGAAATTTTTATCCCAGAAAAAAAAAGTTTCATTACCGTCCAATATTTTTAATTTTAATTTCATCATTATCTCCTGAATTTTTAAATTTTTTATTAAAATCTTTACTATTATATTTTTATATAGATCCTGAAAGAGGCCACAACAATACCTGTCAAACCCCAGTCAAGTAAAAATCTATCAAGGAAATAGGTCGATTGTGAAGAACTCTATATACCCGGGTAAGGATACATTAGCCACGGTTCATGCCCAAAATTAAACAACGTTGACAGTGAAAGTTTCACCAAGGGAGACGAATAAAATCGAAGACAGACGACCGGAGAAGTCACAGATTAAAGGTACGACTGTGTTCCCCTCCACCACTAGTGAAAAAATCCGAGTGAACAAGTCAACACGACACCCCTCCCTCCTTGTGACGTTTGTAGTGACAGTACACCCCCTCACGAGGGTCACAGAGGCGGTGTGACCTAAACGGGGGTGAGTGTCGTACACACGAAAGGTTCAAATGTGACAAGTCCGAGACCCAACGAGACGGTCCTTGACAGACTCCGGTCAGGGTCCAACTCACGTGAAGGGTCCAGTTTCGGCGAGTCCAAGTCCAAACACCCGTGAGGTGTTTCCACGTCTGAACTAACCAGGACGTAAATCACGGGAAGGGGCCAGGCTCGTCGAGTCCACTGGTCCATGAACCGCTAGACGCTGAATAGCGGAGGGGGAGGGGTCGCCGAGTCAAAAGACCCAAATGTTCCCGCGCGGAAAAGTTCACAAGGGACATAGAGGAGACCCCTCGACTAGAGACCGACACTGGGAGGGTCGTCTACAACTGACAGGTCTTAGGGTTCCTCAGAACCAATCGTTCCTTTGGACGAACGTCAAACCATCTACTACGGAGAGACCCCGTAGACGGAAGAGACCCCGTAGACGGGGGAAGGTCGAGACCGACGGGAGCGGACGGACAGAGGTCACCCCTTACCCGACCAGGTGTTGGCCAACCGAGACGAGTCAGGAAACAAGACACTCACCCGGACCTTTACAAAATACAATCCCGAAAAGTGTCCTATCGATAGGGTGTCAACAAACGATAGAGTTCAATCAAGGGAGTCTAACGGGAACCCGTAAGTCCGACCCAGGGATGGTATTCGTTACGTCGGGTACGGAGGGATGGGTCGAAGGGGAACGATCATCCACTTTCGCAGACGTGACGGAGAGGCGACCCTCAACGGAATCCGTACATTAGACACCCCAAATCAATTAATAAATAAAAAGGAGGGTCAAAACAACGGACAAGGTTCCGAGTGGTGTCTAAGTGGTCACTCTCACGAAGGACCACAAACCTTTGAAGAGAGAAAAAATGCTGAGGGAAGGACCCTACCTATAAACAGGGAGGGAGAAAACGGAGAAAGAAATAGAAAATATAAAAAAGGGGACGGAGGAAAGTTACTGTTGTCCGACGGAAAGAGTCACGGACTACAGGAGACGGTCGTAAGTCTTCAACAAAACACCTTAAACGAGTCGTAAGTTTACAAGAAAGCTACTTAAACACCCGCTCTTTCACCAGAGGGACAGGATAAGGAGGTAGTAGAATCCTGACGAATGATCGGAAGACGTCACAATATGTATACCTTTTGAACTAATTTAAGACTCTTCGTAAGTTGCTTCTATGATTTAAACAAAAATGCATCTAAATAAAAATGTCGGGACATAATTGGTACTTGAAGGTCTATAAGTTCGACCAAAGTCTTTTCCACCTCCTTGGTCTCTAGTTTAACGGTTGTAGGTGCCCTAGTAACTTTTTCGTTCTCAAAGTCTTTTTTGTAGATAAAGGCGAAATATCTGATACTGTTTCGGAAACTGACACGCCTAGTGTTATTTGACCTTTTAAGACTTCCTCTACCCTTATGGTCTGGTGGACTGGACGGAGAACTCTTTGGATATACGTCCAGTCCTTCGTTGTCAACCTTGAACTGTACCTTGTTCTCTGACCAAGATTTATCCTTTTCCCCATGGAGATTCGACATATAACAGTGGGACGAATAAATTGAAGATACGTCTCATGTAGTACTCTTTGCGACCCGACCTTCTTGGTGTTCGACCTTAGTTCAAACAGTCCACCTTATAGTTATTGGAGTCTATACGTCTACTGTGGTGGGAAGACTGTCTTTCACTTCTCCTTGATTTTTCGAAGAACTACTTTCACTTTCTTCTCTCACTTTTTCAACCGAATTTCAAGTTGTAAGTCCTTTACTTCTAGTACTATATACCAGGGTAGTGAAGTACCCTTTATCTACCCTTTTGTCACCTTTGTCAGTCTGAAATAAAACCCCCCCGAGTTTTTAGTGACGTCTACCACTGACGTCGGTACTTTAAATTTCTGCGAATGAGGAACCTTCCTTTCGATACTGGTTGGATCTATCGTATAAGTTTTCGTCTCTGTAATGAAACGGTTGTTTCCAGGTAGATCAGTTCCGATACCAAAAAGGTCATCAGTACATGTCTACACTCTCAACCTGACACTACTTTCGACTTACGACTTCTTAAATACGACAACTTGACGCCACAACCTCTTCTGAGAACTCTCAGGGAACCTGACGTTCCTCTAGGTTGGTCAGGTAAGATTTCCTCTAGTCAGGACCCACAAGAAACCTTCCTTACTACGATTTCGACTTTGAGGTCATGAAACCGGTGGAGTACGCTTCACAACTGAGTAACCTTTTCTGAGACTACGACCCTCCTTAACCCCCGTCCTTCTCTTCCCCTGCTGTCTCCTACTCTACCGACCTACCGTAGTGACTGAGCTACCTGCACTCATACTCACTTGAGGTCCTCAACCACTACCAGTCCCTCCGGACCACACGACACTAAGTACGTCAGCGGTTATCAGTCTGTACTCACTCGTTGACTTGACTTGACTTGACCAAAATATCTTTTTAACTTTTCTATCTTGTCTCAAAAGGACATATCAAACACTGTTCAAACATGATAAACAACGTAGAATATAATCTTTCGGTGTAAATAGTGTTTTTTTACTTGGTAATGATTACGTAATAAAAATTTGAGGTATCAATAAGGTTAACAAAAATAAACATTGATCATGACAAAAAGAGAGTGTCCTAGTGTGAGTTCTATTTTGTAAGATAAATCACAGTATAAAGAGATCATATGAAAACCGAAACTATAAAGAAATCTCAAAGAAAAAATCACACACACACACACACACACACACACTGGAACTCTCAATAAACCTCACCTTAAAACATTCCTACAGGGATATAACCTTAAAGACATAACAAAAAGAGTCTAATTTGACCCTAATACCCAAAATCTCTCTAATATGTTCGTTTCACGGTAAAAATAATGTAGGACAATTCTCATACGTGACAGTTGTCCGAACAGTCGTAACTACAACTAGAATTAACGTAAATAGATTCTGTCACAAAGAGTCCAAAAAGGTGAATATTTCAGGGACTGAGTGGGAGAAAGATATAATATCAGAATCCTTAGTGACACTGGTGTTTAGTGTGAATTCTTGATCCCTAAAATACATCAGAAAAACGAAGGGACCACCGAGTCTACCATTTTACAGACGGACGTTACATCCTCTGGGCCCAAGTTAGGGACCCAACCCTTCTAGGGGACCTCTTCCTTTACCGTTGGGTGAGGTCATGAGAACGCACCTTTTAAGGTGCCTGACTCCTCGCACCATCCGATGTCAGGTACCTAAGTGTTTCTCAGCCTGTGCTGACTTACTGAAGTGAAGTGATTTAATCCCGTTCTTACAGATGTAATAAACCTTAATAAGATGTGGCTTTCAAGATAGAGGGAATGTAATTGAAATATAAGTCAGTAAAGTAATCTTCTTATACCTGAGTTTATATGAATAAAATTTGGTTTCTGTAAGAATGAGAAAATTTAATTCGGAAAATGTCTTACAGTATATTACCATAAGTATCTCATACATCTATAAAAATCTAAATGAAGTAAGAGAATCTTTATAAGTAAAATCCAAGTAGTTAAATAAAACACTAAACCAACCAGAAAATATTAAAAAACGACTTAATATCATAAAAGACACATATATCATACCGAACAAATTAGGTAAGTGATTAACTTGAAGTGTAAAACCTAAGAAGATGAACCCTATTAATACTTATTGTCTATATCTAATACTTATCCTCTATGGGGGTACTTTCAACATACAGTTGTATTTAAAAGTTAGACAATTATTTATAGAGCCTTGTACCATAAAAATAGAAGAAACATTCTTTAGAGGTTTAACAAAACGTTTCACGGACATGGTAGAACTTATGAGTTATCGTAGTTTAGTCTCAAGGACTATAAAGTGTAGAAGTGTTCGTAAATTACAACAATCACACACGCACACACAAATGAAAAAATTAGTCCTACATCACGATGGAGTAATAGTCAAATTAAATGTTAAGAGATTTCTTTTGAACACAATAGAAAAGGGTACTAATAAACAAAAGACATAGAAGAAATCACTTCACAGACAAAAATAGAGAACGTGTAAAAATTTAACACGACGAATAAAGAATAACAACTCGTAATCTCAAGAAACATATTAAATCTCCATTCATAAAACAGTTCATATACAAAATACAGAAGAGGGACAGTCACCGAAAGGAGGATTAAGGGAATTGTAAAAGAAAGTGTCTTTCAAAATTATGATTGTTTCAGATACACCCCTCTCTCGTTTATGGTTCTACTGCACAAGTCCGAGAGAGTGCCGTACGAAACATTTATTACTACTACATTGTCGACTCTAGTAAAGATCGTAACCAGTACACCAATACTCCATTATAGAACCAGTCCTCAACGGAACACACCATCCGGAGTGGTACTTTCAGGACCGACGATGACGTAACCCCGATGTAATGTCACTGTAGCACTGATACAATATACTCCAATACAATACCAAGACAATACCGATACAAAACCAATACAACACCGACGACGATACCGACGAGGGAATCGACCCTCTCTCCAACACAATACCGACGTCGCGGTTATTCTTCTCACATTTACACAGATGTAAAGGACACCAAGGAGCTCAGAGGAGGGTCGGAGAATCGACCGTGGAACGTATGGGACCCAAGTCACTTGTCACGTCTGTCCTACTTATTACTATGTCAGATTGTAATGAAAAGAAACAGACACAAAACGAGATCGACAAATTGGATATTGAGTAGTACTTCGGATACTAGTTGGAATAAATGTAGATATAAAATAAGTTCTTTGAACTAACTATAAAATGTAAATCCAGTTCATAGATAAAAAACAAGAAAAAAAATACTTTTCATATTTCAAACATGGATTTAAACACCAAAAGAAAAAATGTATATTTTTTTTAAGGTTACAAAGACTGTAATAAAAAGTTTTCAGAAAAAAGAGTGGCTTCACGTAAATCTGGTGAAGTGAAATAATTATACTTAGATAAAGAGTCAACAAGTCAGACGAGACAATTAGATACTGGCATAATAGTTATGGTTATATAGAGTTAATAAGATCGTAATATTACACAATAAGAGGTTCATTTCACTAGAGTCGACATTAAGAAACAAAATATATAGAGATTCAAATCTATCTTCCCCAAAGACACACTGGAGAACATAACATACATATTCAGGTTCTTTACGTTTCTTTATCTCCTTTTCTTGTCTTACCGTTTCTGATCTCTAGAGAAGTTCTTTTAATCTCTATGTTTCCCTTGTAAAATACGTTTCTACTCGAGTTATTTCCTGTCTTTACCATACCTGTATTGTCTTCGTCTTCTATAATTCTTATCCACCGTTCTTATGTGTTTTCTTACATGTTTTTTCTAGAAGTACTGGGTCTATTAGTACTATTACACTAGTGAGTAGATCTCACTCTGTAGGACCTCACACTTCAGTTCACCCGGAATCTTTCGTAGTAATGCTTGTTTCGATCACCTCCACTACCTTGAAGTCACCTCAATAAAGTTTAGGACTTTCTACTACGACACTTTTACGAGGTGAGTTATATGGTCGTCTAAACCTTTTGAGTCGTCACCGGTGTCCTGACCTTTCTCAGTCAAAAGTAAGGTTAGGGTTTCTTTCTGTGACTTTTTCTTACACGTTTGATGACGTGTTAACGTGAATAGAGTGTACGATCATTTCATTACGAGTTTTAAGAGGTTCGGTCCGAAGTCGTTATACACTTGGCACTTGAGGGACTACAAGTTCGACCAAAATCTTTTCCGTCTCCCTGGTCTCTAGTTTAACGGTTGTAAAAGACCTAGTACCTTTTTCGTTCTCTCAAGGTCTTTTTTTTTTTTTTTTAATAAAGACGAAATAACTGATACGGTTTCGGAAACTGAGACACCTAATATTATTTGACACCTTTTAAGACTTTCTCTACCCTTATGGTCTGGTGAACTGGACGGAGAACTCTTTAGACATACGTCCAGTCCTTCGTTGTCAATCTCGACCTGTACCTTGTTGTCTGACCAAAGTTTATCCTTTTCATACAGTTCCGACATATAACAGTGGGACGAATAAATTGAATATATGTCTCATGTAGTACTCTTTACGACCTGACCTTCTTTGTGTTCGACCTTAGTTCTAAAGGCCCTCTTTATAGTTATTGGAGTCTATATGTCTACTGTGGTGGGATTACCGTCTTTCACTTCTCCTTGGTTTTTCGGAGAACTACTTTCACTTTCACCTCTCACTTTTTCAACCGAATTTCGAGGTGTAAGTCTTTTGATTCTAGTACCGTAGACCAGGGTAGTGAAGTACCCTTTATCTACCCCTTTCTGACCTTTGTCGTAGACTGATAAAAACCCCCGAGGTTTTAGTGTCGTCTACCACTGACGTCTGTACTTTAATTTTCTACGAATGAGGAACCTTCTTTTCAATACTGGTTGGATCTATCGTATAAGTTTTCGTCTCTGTACTACCTACAACCCAGACTCACTTGAGGTCCTCAACCACTACCTGTCCCTCCGGACCACACGACGCTAAGTACGCCAGCGTTTCTCAACCTTTGCTGACTCGCTACCTTGACTTGACTTATTTTGACTGACAGTAAAGATCTAACAAACCGAGAAACAGAATTTTAACGCCTATTAAAAATTCAAGAATATACACTTTCATATTCAATTTGACCTCTTTGTGTATATGATTATATGTTACATGTCTATTAGACATTATATATAAATTGAATATTACATATTTAAAATTAAATTATTATATGTATATATACATAACACATATATTATATGTATACACATATATATATGTATACATATGTATAATATATTATATGTATATATACGAAAAGTAACTTAGTGTCATCTCAATTTTCCATTATATCATTCTTATCCTTTTTCGTAACAGATGTTTTAGTGACAGAGTTATCTCTTTCAAACTTCCTTTTTTGAAAAAAAAGGGTGCTAATCTTAAAGATTTAATTAATTTCTCAACCATATAATAGAACGTTAAATACGATTTAAAAGATTTAGTTACATTTACTATATAAAAATTTGAATATAACTATAAAATTGCATAGACTATGATTCTAAGTACATGAATATTTTTATTATAATGAATTAAATTTTATTCTTTTTCTCTCAAATCCAATATTTCATGTTGGGTGACTCGGTCGTTCCACCTTTGGTTTTAATAGAAAGGGAAAACGGAACGACTATATTTTGTATATATCAATTAGAGTTTTCTCAGCTGTTCTTTTCAACCGGAACGTCATATAGAGAGTACCTTTATATAAAAGTTTGACACAAATAATTATTTATCTATAACAAAACTGATCAATAATCTCTAACATTTTAACTATAGTAGTATCTCTATGTGTCTACACAAATTATATAAGAATTAATTATAAAGTATACGAGTCAGTGAAGGTTGAGAAACGTCGGGGTCCCTGACATCGGACCGTCTGAGGAGACGGGTACCTTAAAGATCCGTTCGTATCACGACATCCCACGGTAAAGAATGAGGTCCCTTAGAAGGGCTGGGTTCCTAGTTTGGACGTAGAGAGCACAGAGGACGTAACTGTCCGTCTAAGAAATGGTGGTCGGGAGGACCCTTCGGAATATAAAGTGTATTTATATCCAAATATATATGATGGTATCTGTCTTTTATAATTATAAAAACTCATATCGAGTAGAAAACTAAGTTAAAAATAATAAAAAAAGACCGTCGTAGTTTATTATGTCTTATAATCTAAAGACAAAAAGAAATTCCGAAACCGAAGATCTTAAAATCAAATCGGAGAACCATAGAATAAAGTCAGAAACTTTATAGGGACTTTGAGACTTTTATATTAGAGACATAACTTAAATAAGTGGTATAAAAAACGCTAACGAAATATAAATAAATGTTCTATAAAATTTTAAATTGGGATTATAAGAAAAGAGAGAATTTCTGAACTGTTGATTCAACAAGTTATTACATTGACTTTCTGTCAAATCGACAATTAGTGAATCAAGAATTTATTTAGTTTATTACCAGGAAGGGAAATTATCTATAAGTTATAATTCCTAAAGTTAAACAGACTTATTACTTTTGTACTGAAATATTTTATCTACTGGTTATGAAAAAAACAACAATAACTTCATTGAAGTAAAATTATATACAAAGACGTAAAAATTTGGTGGTGATGGATTTAAATATACAAATAACCTGTGAAAATAAATTACAATTACAGGTTTATTTTAGTTTTCAAATCCTGGAATTATCATAAAATATGTTTATAAGAACTTAGAAGGTCAACTAAGAAATCTTAGAAAAGGGTCTATTAAAAGTCATCACGAAATGTCGGTTGACCTTTGTGAAGAGTTTGGTATACTTAAGAGTGACTAAACTCAGTAAGAGACACTTAAGTGAAACAAAAACCTAGTGGTATCCCCACTCTCCAGAACTTTGTCTTACTTACTTACCTACTTGTTTGTGTGAGACTCCTTGGATCTGTTAACACAAAACAGTACTGTTTTTGTTTAAAAAAGATTTTAAACAGAGAGATGTACTTGTGAGACCAAAAACTTACCCGTACAAATATTAAAAGAACACGTTGTCAGATTCGTGAATGTCATGAAACTCCATAATACGATTATGTAATATACGGAAAGGATATTGTTTTGGGTAGACAGAAATCTTTACGTATTATCGGAGACTATATGTATTACTTAATTATAAGAATAAAAGTCTCAGTTTGATTTCACTAACGATAGTTATATATAAAAAAGGGGACCACTATAAAAAGATTATCACATCCGACGTAACTGTGAACTTGGTTTTTCAGAGATGGACCGGATACTTACACGGTAAATAAAAACTAAGTTTCGGTCACTGTTACTTTACGGGTTATACGTACTCTGAAGTTAAGAGTATTTCACTGGACCATTATCTACCTATTCTTAAATATCGAGAGGATACTGAGAACGAACTCATGGATAAGATTATTGATGAGTATACATTAGTCTACCTGAAATACGTTGGAGAATAATATTTACCTGGTACACTTTTAAAGGGATAATAACAACGGTATTGAGTGTCTGACATTTTCACAACGAGTAGTAAGACGTGACTTTGTTTAATGATAAGATTGTTGTCTTTAATGTTATCGGAAGTGTATTCAGTACGAAGACATTACATCTTTGATTATATTTTTGACAAAATCTCTGTATCTTAAGTTGGTGATTCGATAGAAGAAACAATTTAAACGGTGACTCTATACAAATCATCCACTTTGTTGTTCCTTTTTCAGATTTTTTAATAAAACCCCGGTGTAATATTCAGTATCTCATACGATATGATTGACGAGATAACATTCTTATTATAATTTCATAAGTACTTTTTATATATAATTTATTTCATTGATAATGGTTTGTCCAGTACGAAAACAAATGAGTCGTAATCTACATTAAATAAGAGACATACAAAATAAATTTAGTACTATAGGTTCACGGAGTACATAGAACTAGTTCATTTTATTTGTAGATTTAAATCTTTAAAAATTTTAGATCTTTAACTTTTTTTTTTAAATAACAGTTCACGTAAATAAAATTTAGTAGTCTACAATTCATAACGTATTTTAAGTGTTCTCATCAAACAATTTAAACTCTCCTTTGTTAACGGTATAACCGTAATATATAATACACCTACCAAGTCATGTCAAGTCAGCGAGTCAGCACAGGCTGAGAAACACTTGAGTACTTACCGTTGTGCGGTCCGGAGGGACAAGGAGTGGTAGAGGGCCTCAGGTGAGTCTAAATGTAGGTAGCTCAGTCACTACGGTAGGTCGGTAGAGTAGGACCGAGCAGGAGAAGAGGAGGACGGGGGTTAGGAAGGGTCGTAGTCTCAGAAAAGGTTACTCAGTTGTGAAGCGTACTCCACCGGTTTCATGACCTCAAAGTCAAAATCGTTATAAGGAAGGTTTCTTTAGAGTCCCGACTAGAAGTCTTACCTGACCAACCTTGAGGAACGTCAGGTTCCCTGAGAGTTCTCAGAAGAGGTTTTGGTGTCAAGTTTTCGTAGTTAAGAAGCCGTAAGTCGGAAGAAGTGTCGGCTTGAGAGTGTAGGTATGTACTGGTGTCCTTTTTGGTATCGGAACTTATCTGTCTGGAATCAGTCGTTTCATTACAGAGACGAAAACTTATATGATAGATCCACCCAGTATTGAAAAGAGGTTTCCTAATTCACAGAAAATTATAGTACCGACGACAGTGGTAGATCTCACTAAAACTTCGGTGTTTTTTTTGTTTCAGACTGTGACAAAGGTGACAAAGGGGTAAATAAAGGGTACTTCACTACCCTGACCTACGATACTAGAGCAAAAGACTTACAACTCGAAATTCGGTTACAAAATCGAGAGGAAAAGTGTAAGTAGTTCTCTGAAAAATCAAGGAAAAGTGTAAGATGGTATTCCCACCACAGTAGACGTATAGACTCCAATAACTATAAAGAGGGTCATTAGAACTAAGGTCGAACATAAAGAAGGTCAGGTCGCAAAGAGTACTACATGAGACGTATCTTCAATTTATTCGTCCCACTGTAATAGGTCGGAATTGTATGAGGAAAAGGATTAACAATGGTCATACAACAAGTTACAGGTCAAGATTGACAACGAAGGACTGGACGTATGTCTAAAGAGTTCTCAGTCCAGTCCACCAGACCATAAGGGTACAGAAAGTCTAAAGAGGTGTTTTAAAATCTTAAAAGAATTAAGAAAATCAAGTCAAGTCAAGTCAGCGAGTCAGTACAGGCTGGGAAAAAACTGGGATACTTAACGTCGTGCGGTCCGGAGGGACAGGTAGTGGTTGAGGACCTCAAGTGAGTCTGAGTGCAGGTAGCTCAGCCACTAAAGTAGGTCGGTAGAGTAGGAACCAACAGGGGAAGAGGAAGACGGGTGTTAGGGAGGGTCGTAGTTTTAGAAAAGGTCACTCAGTTGAGAAACGTACTCCACCGGTTTCATGCCCTCAAAGTCGTAATCGTAGTAAGGAAGGTTCTTTAGGGCCCCATCTAGAGAAAATCTTACCTGACCAACCTAGAGGAACGTCAGGTTCCCTGAGAGTTCTCAGAAGAGGTTGTGGTGTCAAGTTTTCGTAGTTAAAAAGCTACGAGTCGGAAGAAGTGTCACGTTGAGAATGTAGGTATGTACTGGTGTCCGTTTTGGTATCGGAATTGATTTACCTGGAATAAACCGTTTCATTACAGAGACGAAAACTTATATGATAGATCCAACCAGTATTTAAAAGAAGGTTCCTCCTTCACAGAAAAATAAAGTACCGACGTTAGTGGTAGACGTCACTAAAACCTCGGGGTTATTTATTTCAGACTGTGACAAAGATGACAAAGGGGTGGATAAAGGGTACTTCACTACCCTGGTCTACGGTACTAGAAGTAAAAGACTCACACCTCGAAATTCGGGTGAAAAAGTGAGAGGAGAAAGTGAAAGAAGTTCTCCGAAAAATCGAGGAGAAGTGAAAGATGGTATTCCCACCACAGTAGACGTATAGACTCCAATAACTATAAAGAGGCCCGTAGAACTAAGATCGAACACAAAGAAGGTCAGGTCGCAAAGAGTACTACATGGGACGTATATTCATTTATTCGTCCCACTGTTATAGGTCGGAACTGCATGAGGAAAAGGATAAACCTTGGTCAGACAAAAAGGTACAGGTCAAGATTGACAACGAAGGACTGGACGTATGTCTAAAGAGTTCTCCTTCCAATACCGCAAACCATAAGGGTAGAGAAAGTCTTAAAAGGTGTCACATAACACTAGGTGTCTCACTTTCCTAAACCTTATCAGTTGTTTGGTCTTTTATATATAAAAAGACCTTGAGAGAACAAAAAGGGTACTAGGTCACCTACAACCGTTAAACTAGAGACCAATGAGACGGAAATGATTTTGGTCAAACTTGTAGTCCCTCAAGTGCCAAGTACATAACGACTTCGGACCGAACCTCTTAAAACCCGTTTGAAATGATCGTACACTCTACTCACGTTAACACACCATCAAACTCGTGAGAAACCGTAACGGAAAGAAACCCTAACCTTACTTTTGACTGGAAAAGGTCAGGACACCAGTGACAACTCAATAGGTTTAAACGACCGTATAACTCACGTCGTGAAAGTGTCGTAGTAGAAAGTCCTAAACTTTATCGAGTTGACCTAAGGTAGTGGAGGTGATCGAAAAGAACATCGCTACGAAAGATTCCGGGTGAACTGAAGTGTAAGGTTCTACGGACCGAGATCTATCACTAGTGTAGTAGTACTAATAGACTCAACACTTCTAGAAAAAACATGTAAAGAAGGTACATAAGAACGGTGGAGAAGAATTATAGAAGACGAAGACAATCCAGGTATGGTAAAGACAGGAAATAGCTCGGGTAGAAACGTCCTTTCAAAGGGAACCATAGAGATTAAAAGAACTTCTCTAGAGATTAGAAAGGGCAAGACAAGAAAAGGAGATAAAGAAATGTAACTAACGACTTCTTTAAAAGGTACATCATAATTAAATAAGTTGAGATTAAGAAAATCTCAACTTATTTAATTATGATGTCTCTTTTTCTTACGGACTATACCCTGTTATTGTTGTAATTATTCCCTTAGTTATAATTATAAATGATACTCATGTTTCGTACATAATTTTAAAACCGGTTCAAAACGATACAAAACACAAAATTGTAAGACTGGATATAAGTAAACTTATAAGGATGTTATTTTAACGACTGACCTCTCAAGAGAACCGTTTTGAGATAATTGGAAACGGTACAAAGTAAGACATGAGGTTTCGGTTTAAACGGACAAAAAGGTCCACAAAGGACTGAAGGATGAAAACGAAAAGTAAAGGAATATTACTTTTCCTGTAGAAATAACCCACAATCAAGATTTTCTAGAACCTCCAGAAGTATCTTGGTAAGTTGAAGTCGAAGAAGTCGTAATGACCAACCCCGTATCTGAACCTAATGGTACTATAACTTAGCAAACGGAACCTTTGTTCGTCTCTAGTAAAACAGTATAACATTTAACGTACGTTTATGGCGTAAAGTCTGAAAAAAACAACTGGTACTACCGATGAGGTAAAGAAGGTTCCCTACGGTCGGGTTTCCTTATCTATATTACCAGTAGACTCAATTTAAGTGGGAAAGGTCAGGTAAACTCAAACGACTAAGGATCTTACAGCTACAAGTGAGAACGGTAGAGGACAAACTGGTGAAGGTTAAACGGAACTAAGTACCTGGACTACAAGGCCAAGGATCCGTTATAACGAGAAATGTCGTAATCTGGAACGAAGATAGTGGTCAGTGTAGGTGTACCCATAACAAAAACGAAACCGAGGTATAGAAGTGAGAAAGACCTTAATAAAGAGGTGACTAGAGGTCATCGTATAACTCGTGGATGGTTGGGCCCCTCAAGGTGAGAGTAATAGGATAGTAAAGCGGAAAAGTATAACAATTACCCCAAGAGTTCCGTTCTTATGACTTCACCAAACGGTAAGGAAAGAGGTAACTTAGTGAAAGACATCTGAAGAGGTGGTATTGGGCGGGTAGAATCCACCGGAGTGTGCCGTACTGAATTAGAGTTATTCAATCTGTTTCGACACCAGGGACACTAGTCTTACCGAGAAAAAAACACTAATACCAAAGTCACACAGAAGGGAGACTACGGGAGAGTGTTGTGGATGGAAGATGAACCTAAAGAGAATGTAACTTGCACCCCATAGAGAAGTATCGACGACGTCGTTTCACGTCAACGACGAGGAATCGTTTGTGTGAAAAGATTGTTGTGTTCTCTTCTGAGATGTGTACCTGTAGTGGTCTACCAGTTGAGGTTTTAGTCTAACTAAAATAAGAAACATCGGTTTCTACTTCTTCGAGATATGTCAGTCGTTTTTGTTCTGGCCCTCGACTGACACCGAGTCTAGTACCTGAGGAAGAACGGTTTAAGTCTGACTTTAACTTCTTTCACACCTTTTCTTGATCTGGTAAGTCCATACTGAAATTAGTTCAGCGAATACTAATATGTCACCTTCACTCTTTATCTAAATTCCCGGATCTAGACTATCTATCTCACGGACTACTTGATACCTACCTTCAAGTACTGTAACGTGTCCTCTGTCCCTAGTTCTGGTAGGGGTACCTTTTCTTTACGTTTTTTCGTTTTACCAACAGACCCCTCCGGAATGTTTATCGACACTTGTCTTCTCTTCGTTTCCTCTTTTCCTTTCTATATTCGTAGACTTACGTTTCAATGTTTCTTATCGTTCCTCTCTATTCTTTCGGAAAAAGTCACTAGTTACGTTTATTTATCTCCTTTTGTTAACTTACCCTTTCTGATCTCTAGAGAAGTTCTATTAGTCTCTATGGTTCCATTGTAAAGACCGTTTCTACCCGAACTATTTCCTGTCTTTACCATACCCGGATTACCTTCATGTTCTATAATTCTTCTCCACCGTTCTTATGTGTCTTTTTGACATTTTTTTTTTTTTTTTTGGAAGTACTGGTTCTATTAGTGTTACAACACTAGTGAGTAGATCTATGTCTATAGGACCTTACACTTCACTTCACTCGGAATCTTTTGTAGTGATCTTTGTTTCGTTCACCTCCACTACCTTAAGGTCAATTCGATAAAGTATAGGACTTTCAACTACGACACTTTAACAACGGGAGTTATACGGTCGTTTAAACCTTTTGAGTCGTCACCAGTGTCCTGACGTTTTCGAGTCAAAAGTAAAGTTATAGTTTCTTTCCGTTACGGTTTCTTACGAGTTTTATGATGTGTCAACGTGAGTAGAGTGTGCGATTATTTCATTGCGAGTTTAAGAGGTTCGGTCCGAAGTCGTTATTTACTTGGTAATTGAAGGTCTACAAGTGTGACCAAAATCTTTTCCGTCTTCTTGATCTCAATTTAACGTTTGTAGACGACCTAGTACCATTTTCGTTCTCTCAAGGTCTTTTTAGTAAATAAAGAAGAAATAACTGATACGGTTTAAGAAACTGACACACCTAGTGTTATTTGACACCTTTTAAGACTTTCTCTACCCTTATGGTCTGATGGACTGGACGGAGAACTCTTTGGATATACGTCTAGTCTTTCGTTGTCAATCTTGACCTGTACCTTGTCGTCTGGTCAAGGTTTATCCTTTTCCCCATGGAGTACCGATATGTAACAGTGGGACGAATAAATTGAATATACGTCTTATATAGTACTCTTTGCGACCCGACCTTCTATGTGTGCGACCTTAGTTCTAACGGTCCACCTTATAGTTATTGGAGTCTATACGTCTACTGTGGTGGGAATACCGTCTTTCACTTCTCCTTGATTTTCGGAGAACTACCTTCACTTTCTCCTCTCATTTTTTCAACCGAATTTCGAGTTGTAAGTCTTTTGATTCTGGGTAGACCAGGGTAATGAAGTACCCGTTATCTACCCCTTTGTTATCTTTATCACAGTATAAAATGAAAAAACACGAGCTTTTAGTGACGCCTACCACTAACGTCGGTACTTTAATGTTCTGTGAATGAGGAACCTTTCTTTCAATAGTGGGTCGATCTATCGTATAACTTTTAGACTATATAATGAAACGGTTATTTCAAGGCAGATCAGTTCCCATACCGAAATCACCAGTACATACCTACACTCTCAACCTGACACTTCTTTTGACTCGTGACTTCAAGACTATCCAAACTTGACATAACAACCTCTTCTGAGAACTCTCAGGGAACCTGACGTTCCTCTAGGTTGTTCAGGTAGGATTTCCTGTAGTCAAGACCCACAAGTAACCTTCCTGACTAAAACTTCGAATTTGAGGTTATGAAACCAGTGGAGTACGCTTCTCAACTGAGTAAACTTTTCAGAGACTACGTCCCTCACTAACCCCCTTCCTCGTCTTCCCCTACTGTCTCCTACTCCACCGACCTACCGTAGTGGCTGAGCTACCTACACTCAGACCACTTGAGGCCTTCAACTACTACCTGTCCCCCCGGACCGCACAACACTAAGTACCCCAGTGTTTCTCAACCTGTGATGACTCTCTGACTTGACTGTGATTTTAACGATAAATTACACCAATCCTAATTTTTACGAACGGGAGTTGTTATCAGACAAAGTAAAAGTGTAGAGTTTTTTCCTAGGTTCCATAAATCGTTATTGTTAAACATTTATAATAATAGTGTAAAAAAAATGGGTAAGAATCGACTAAAATCACTCACGTCGTCCACGCAATCCACGAGTCAGTACAGGCTGAGAAATGGTAGGGTACGTGACATCGGGAGGTCCGAGGATACAGGTACCCTAAAGTATCCGTTCTTATGTCCTCACCCAACTGTAAGGGAAAAGGACCCCTAGAAGGGTTGGGTCCCGAGTTTGGACCCAGAGGACGTAACGTTCGCCCAAGAAATGGTGGACTTGGTGGTCACTCCTGACACATCTGTCTATATTTTTGTGAGTTTCTTACCAACTCAGTCATGATGAACTACTGTAAATTAAGAGTCTCCTGAAGTAGAGAGAAAAAGTAAGAAAAAGAATAATAACGACAAGGAGTTAGATCAATCAAAAGTCATCACATAGAATTACATACGACTAAGAAAGGAGACATACTACTTCAGATGAAATCTTCGAGAGAAAAATTAAAAAGTCAACATTTTATGTAAGGAAGAGAGGTTCTAAACACAAAGAAAGAAATACCAAAGATAAATAAATAAATAGTCTTTAAAATAAAACAAGTATACAACAACAAAAGGATTAAAACAAATTCAATAGAGAGACATAAAAGAACGTAAAGTAACATGAAGCAATTCTATTAATAAAACCTAAGAAACAGTCTCCTAGGTATCTAGAGACAAAGAAACCCCAGTCAATGACTCCCAAATAATTAAAGAAAACTATCACAATATGAATGGACTAATAAACAATAGGAACATCGGAAAACGACAGACATATGAAATTCCTCGTTTGTGAAGAAGACCAAAAATGGTTGACCAATTTTCACAAAAACTTACTACCCTCGTTGAGGTTTTTGTGTCAACTCGACCTGACCTCGGTCCAAGTTAGATGTAAACCTTTCAAACCTTTTGAACGATCTTCCTAACCAGGTCTTCCCGACCAGGCGAGGTCCCAGACGTCGGTCCTGACTCCAGACACCCGGATACTGGTTCTTGTAATCTCCTATACTAAGGAGAGTCCGGGGAACCATAAAATATGAACCATATACTATGACAAATATAGTTCCGATTTGTCCCGACATTGGACCAGATGTTCTTTACCTCGATAAAGGTTCAGACATCGACCCTAATGTGTGACCATTCAGTCGGCGGACTCGTACTTAACCGATAAAGTTTTATTCAGAGAAACCAAAAAAATAAGGTGGTCCTAAAGTGTTGTAGAACTTAGGGTCTCAAGGGTGTTGTTGTGAAAACAGACACCTACCAACGGTTTGTAACGACGATTTCCTACTGTCTTCGTTTCCTTGAGGATCGTAGAATGACTGTGATAAGACTCTGTCGAATAATAACGAAATCACTCTTTTAATTGGTATGATCTTTTAACTAGTAGATAAATTACTTTCTACGTATCTTAGTTAATTTTTTTACTAATATATCTTTCAACGTACACACGTACTTCAACAAGTCATGATGGATTACGAATCACTAAGATATCTGGTTTTGGGAGGTCCGAGGAGACTGTGACCCTATGACATCCGTTCTTATGATCTTACCCAACGATACGAAAGGAGGTCCCCTAGAAAGGTTTGGTTACTAACTTGGACACATAGAATGAAGAGGCTCGTGACTGTCCGTCCAAGAAATGGTCATTACGGTGGACCCTTCGGGAAATCTTTAAACTGAGATGGTATTTACTTTTACATGTTCAGTAATAAACTTTGGTTTATTATAAATAAGTCGTTGACGGAACCATACAGAAACATACACAAAAGTGTATAAACACGAAAACATGTGTATGTGTGTGTGTAAAACTTATTTATTTAACCCCGTAATATTTTATCAATAATTGATTGTAAATAATAAACCATCCAGAGGTTGAGAGTCTTAGTATCCTTTATATAACGGGAAATATTTAAATAAATAAAAGTGTTGTCAGTAAAATAATGTTAAACAAATAAGAATTATAAACTTTTTGTTTAATTTCTAAACGAATCTAAAAGACTTTTTTAATAATTCGTGTTTTATTACTACCCAAAAGAACATGAAAATAATATTAAAGGTCTTAACGTAACCTATTTTGAGGACTATAGACAGTAAAACTCCAGTAACGTAATTACAATATATAGATAAATATAGTGTTTGTTGACATTACGTTAAAAAGAATTTAACCTATGTATGATAAAAAGTCCCACAGGGGAGGAAATAAAGAATCTAATGTTTTTCACAAATTAATTGTTTTAACAGATAATTGTTAAAAGAAAGATTTACAAACTTCTAAAAAAAAAAGAATTGGTTGTCAAATAATTAATAAAATTATATACAAATTGAAACTTGGAAGATCGTCCAGATGCTAACAGAGAAAGGTAGCTTTCTGACTTTTCCTTCATACTTAAGGTAAAGACATATCAAAGTTCGCTTTGGGAATGACTACTGAGTGAAACGTGGACTGTGAATTGACACACATTTCTCTAAACAGACCAACCCGTCTGTACCCTGTTTGTAAATGGGTAGTTGATTTCTACTTCAGTCGAGATGACTTTATCTGACCTCAACACGACTTACTAGACAAAGTCAAACTCTAGTAATAGGAGTGATGACAATCACCTCTTCTCAGACCTCTGTTGACGAAGGTACCGGGAACCAAACACTATTCCTGTGTCTCTTCTTAGACTCCAGAATGGGTAAAGTACTCTCTATTAAGTTCTATTCCTTTCTCTTTTGTCTCTCTTGTGGAGTTCTCGGTCCGGTTCTCTCCGTTCTCAGTGGTTTCCGAACCCACATCTCACAATTTCTGTTCCGGTCAACGTAATATGTCCTGCATTAACTAACGGTCAGAACTAACTGTCGACGTCCAATGTATTGTTCTTTGAGATGGCGTCTACAGGAAGGGTATTAAGTCAGATACTAATCTACATACATAAGTATCTCATAAATACTTGTAAACTACTGAAATTACCAACGGTTTCCAATAGACTCATGTACCCCACGTGAGTACACGGTCTTATCTTTATCAGGACTCTCAACCGGTCACTCCTAAAAAGACCAGGGGACTGGTAAAACCCCATGACTTATCTCTTACAAATCCAACCCCGACCATTTATCTAACCACTTAATCGGTAACCTGTAAGTCGACTACCCCGACAGAAAGTGACGAGAACCCATTGAAGGACGGATTGTGAAGATTCTAGTAAAAAAGAGTACCTCCTCTTCGGTATTCGATGTAAAAGGTCTTAAGAAACGGAAAGATAAGGACAAAGACGTGATTTCAAAAGATTACCTTTATTTAGTATACTTCAATTTTGTCTTTTCTTTTTATTTAATAAGAGACCCTTAATAATGTCTGTTATAGAACCTACATAGACTCTTTTGGGGTCGAAACATAAGTAGTTCTTATATCTCTATCCAGTTACCTTGTCGATTCCACTTTTTATTTTATTTAAATCTTATACTTTTTATACTTAAATAAGTAAGTTTTTTATTTATCAAGAACTTGAGGATATACACTCTGTTGTGTCATCCGTGACTCCCACTTTGAATTTTGTTTTGTTTTGTTTTTTAGGGAAGAGGTTACCTCCAATGTAAGAACACCATGTCTTATGATCCGTCTTCATTTGGTTGTAAGTCTTTTGATTCTAATACCGTAGACCTGGATAGTGAAGGACCTTTTATCTACCCTTTTGTCACCTTTGTCACCGTCTGAAATAAAACACCCCCGAGGTGTTAGTGACGTCTACCACTGACATCGGTACTTTAATTTTCCACGAACGAGGAACCTTCTTTTCAATACTGGTTGGCTCTAAAATTTTTCGTCTCTGAAATCAAACGGTTGTTTCCAGAAGGATCAGTTTCGATACCAAAAAGGACATCAGTATAGACCTACACTCTCAACCTAAGATTTCTTTCACCTCGTGGTTTCTTAACTACGAAAACTTGACACCATAACCTCTTCTGAGAACTCTCAGAGAACCTTACGTTTCTCTAGGTCGGTCAGGTAGGATTTCCTTTAGTCAGGACTTATAAGTAACCTTCCTGACTACGACTTCGACTTTGAGGTTATGAAACCGGTGGACTACGGTTCTTTACTGAGTAAACATTTCTGGGACTACGACCCTTTCTAACTTCCTCTTCCCCTGCTGTCTCCTACTCTACCAACCTACCGTGGTGGTTGAGTTACCTGTACTCAAACTCATTTGAGACCCTCAACCGCTACCCATACCTTCGGACCGTACGACGTCAGGTACCCAAGTGTTTCTCAGTCTATGTTGACTCACTGACTTGACTTGACTTGACTTTGGTATCTATATGTTTCTCTAAGTAAAGTAACAGGATGGACGAGTCAGATCTGATTGCAAAATGAAACAACCGGTTCCCTACTGTCGATCTTGTTGTCACTCATTAAGTAATCGGACTCGGGATTTTACAAACTTATAAAGAAATGAGTGAGACCCTTAAACACCGAAATATATCTGTTCGGGTACGGTCGGACGACTTTTTACGGTATGATGTAGTTACTCGTTCATTAAGTTAGTACGATTACTCCCCTACTATTGACTAGATGAAGGACTGGTGTCTTAGTACTCGTTCGACTTCTATTAAACTCGGATGACACAGATTTTATTGTCCGGTTTACTAGAACCAGGTTTAACTGTCAGACGTTATAGTCTTTTAATTATTTACTAACAACAAAATTGGGTGATTTCGATTTTATAGAACAATATCCCGTTCTTGTATGACTATGTCACAAGTTAACCATGTTACTTTTATGTCATCCAGTCTCCACATTCTTCGTGGGTCGAATTTCAACGTTAAACTATTTCCTACCCATTTCAAGAATGCCTCTTTTTTTAAACTCAATTAAGAACTTCACTCAATTCTTCGTTCGGTTTACAGAAAACCCTAATCTTGTGAACTTGGTCGACGACGATTCAGGGAAGTCAGCACAAGCTGAGACACGCTGGGGTATCTGTCGTCGGGTGGTCCGAGGAGACAGGGACCCTAAGAGGTCCGTTCTTGTGACCTCACCCAACGGTAAAGGAAGAGGTTACGTCCTTTCACTTTTAACTTTTACTTCAGCGAGTCAGCACAGACTGAGAATCGCTGGTGTACTTGACGTCGAATGGTCCGAGGAAACGGGTACCCCAAAAGGTCCGTTGTCATGACCTCACACAACGGTAAAGGAAGAGGTTGAACTGGGTCTCTCCTGACGTTTAAGAATAGACCATTCAATTTTCATACGAACTACATACATGTGTTGTTGTACTTCTGGTCACGTCCTCCTTGTTTCATTCGAAACCTTCGTAATATTCTTTTTCTACGGTGCAGGACCTTTGTATCTGTTAAAGTTTCTGACACCAAAAATAAGACATACTTTACACTTCTTTTTTAATACCCTCTCCACCCTACTTATACCACACTAAATAGAAAATTTGTCTAACGAGAACATTAACTCAACTCTTCTGTAACATCTACGTTCTGCTTTCTAAATCCCTTTCTTCTATCGTCTGATTCTCATCGAAAAGTTCTTACTACTTGTTTATAGTCCGATGATTATGTTTTACATGTCACATAACAGTGAGAACTCAAATAGAGAACACTGTCGTAGGGTTGATTGAGTTGTTAATTTATTGACTTTTAACATTTTGGATAGTTATTCGTACTTAGTTGTGAGTCTAAGTTATTTCTAGAAGATTTATAAATAAATTCGTTATACAAACAATTAACTAACTTTTCGATATTTTGAAGATCATCATAAAATACTGACTTATAATATTTGGAAATATTTAAAGTTGTATCATAGTTTCCTAATTTTTACTATCACTTCCTTCTTTCCAGTACTTTTTAAATTTAACGAGTGGTAATTCTAATTTGGAACTACAGTCCCCATCGGCAATATTTCATTTTTAATATGTAAAATACCTATACAAATAATTTACACAGTTGGACTACTACTGTTTATCTTTATTTGACAGTAATATCATGTTAAGAATTGATAGACCAAGTTGTCCCTCATGTTGATAATAGACAGACGGAAGTGATACCTCTTTACCCACTCTACATGAAATAATCGTAAGTTTATGAAAAGGAGTGATTAATGATTGTCTGAAAACAATAACCATTCGTTCCCTAAACACAAAGGTTGAGATTACTTCTTAGACTTAATGTTCATTGTACGTTTTGATCTATTTAAAATTTTACAGACAAAATTGTTTATTAAATTATTTATGATACAAATAAATAATAAAAAATTCATTTTGTTCTGTTTAAAGAATTATCTATAGGTACCAGTTCCTTTTGTAAAGTCCCGTGTCTTCAGTTCGGAGTCATTTTGACCTTCCATATACAAACATCCAACTCATGTACTTTGTCTTTCGAGATATACGGTGTTAAGGGTGTATTTCTTGTCAACTTGTTTTTATATAAAATTTTTTAATTTACACAGACTGTATATACCACCTCTTTAGTAAACATTAGATTTATAAATTTTTTCATAAAGGAAGTTTAGTTTTACGTTACTGAATAGAAAATAGTGAGATTATGTTTTTACTTCCAAACTTTAATTAAAATTTATATACTTTTATTTTAAAATCCTTTATCTTAATTTTTGTTTTATTGGGAAATGAGTGTAGTTTAACTGTTACTTTTTTATACAAAGATAACCACTGTCTTTATATTTAGTTCGAATTATATAGACTTAAGATTTGACGTTTTGATAAGATCTATCGTTATATGGAATACTCACACTTATGGAACAGTCAACCATTGACACCGTTTTTATGTGTATATGTGTTTATTTTACAAGTTAATACACCCTTTTATATGATATAAAATAGATTTCACGTTTACATTTCGTTAAATTAAAGATACCTAATATTTTACCAGTTTTTTTGTATGATAAACTATGTAATTGTTTGCCAATAATAATATTAATATAATTTTATTATTAATAATAATTCTAAGTTTAAGTCAGTAATGATTCAGCAATGATTCAACCTTCTTCGTAAGATTACTATGTGTGTGTGGTAAGTATACGTATACATTTATTGTATACATATATACGATTTATATACGTATACACTAATATATATATAAATATACACTTTCACTTCTACGAATCAGCACAGACTGAGAAACGGTGGGTACTTGACATCGGAAACTCCGAAGAGGTAGGTACCTTAATAGGGTCGTTCTCATGACCTCACCCAACGGTAAAGGAAAGGTCTCCTAGAAGGGGTGGGTCCCTCGTTTGGACCCAGAGGGTGTAACGTTAGTCTTTGAAAATGACTGATTCGGTGGTCTCTTCGGTGGTCCCTTTATTTATATATAAGGGTCAATTAAAAATATTGTTTAAATACTCTGTACAAGAAATTAATAAAATGTTTACTCCTTAGACTTTTTGTATCTTTATTTATCCAACAAGTTTGGAATATTGTTCATAAATTTGGGTATGAAACTCATCATTAAAGTTAACGTATTACACTTATAACTGGGTACTATATGATATATGGTAATTTTGATTATTAACATACTATAGTAGGTGATTTATAAGAATTGTCGAAACCTTTAGTCGTCAGTGTACTGGAAACGATACCTTAAACTGATTAGTTAGTAAGTCAATGTCGAATTTTATATAACACTTTTCCATATGTCAAACGGGTGTAAAACAGGAACGACTTCCACTGATGAAAGAGAGAAAACTTTACAAATAGACAAACGTTGAGAAACGCTGGGATACTTTACGTCGTGCGGTCCGAAGGGACTGGTGGTGGTCGAGTATCTCGAATGAGTTTGAGTACACGTAACTCAGCCAATACGGTAGGTTGCTAGAGTAGGAGACAACAGGGGAAGTGGAGGACGGCAGTTAGAAAGGGTCGTAGTCCAAGGATGTGTAGACTACCGGTTTCATAACTAACCTCTCGGAGTCGAAGTTGTAGTCAGGATGCTTATTTATGAGTCCTGACTAAAGGAAACGTTAACTACCCAAAATACAGGAACGTCAGGTTCCCTGAGAGTTACAGAAGAGGTTGTGGTGTCAAGTTTTCGTAATTGAGAAGTCTAGAATCGAAAAAAAATTTCAAGTTGAGAGTGTAGGTATGTACTGCTGATTTTTTTGGTGTCGAAACTGATCTGTTTAGAAACAACTGTTTCATTACATAGACGAAAAATTATAAGACAGATCCAAATACTATCGAAAGGAAGGTTCCTCGTTCACAGAAAATTAAAATACCGACGTCAGTGGTAGACGTCACTAAAACCTCGGATTCTTTTATTTCAGACAGTGACAAAGGTAACAAAGTGGTAGATAGACAGTACTTCACTACCCTGGTTTACGGTACTAGAATCAAAAATCGAAAAACTTACAACTCAAAATTCGATCAAAAAAGTGAGAGAAAAAAGTGGAAGGAGTTCTCCGAGAAATCAAGGAGAAGCGAAAGACTGTATTTCCACCACAGTAGACGTATAGACTCCAATAACTATAAAGAGGATCGTTAGAACTAAGGTCGAAGACGAAGTGGGTTGGGTCGTAAAACGAACTACATGAGACGTATATTCAATTTACTCGTCCCACTGTTATATGTCTGAACCTCATGAGGAAAGGGTTCACCCTTGGTCAGACAATAAGATACAGTCCAAGATTGACATGGAAGAACTGGACGTATGTGTAAAGAGTCCTCCCTCGATTTCATCAGATCATAAGGGTCTAGAACTCTCAAAAGGTGTCAAACAACACTAGGTGTGTTGTCAGTTTCCAAAATCACATCAGTTATTTCGTCTTCGTAACAAAAAGAACTTGAGACAACGAAAAAGATACTAGGTTACTTACAACCGTTAATCTAGAGAACAAGGAGACGGAAAAGATGTAGGTCGACTGATAGACCTTCAGGAACCAAGTAAATGACAACTTCGGACCGAACCTCTTAAAACTCGTAATGAAACAATCGTAGACTCTACTCACATTAACACACACCATCAAACTTGTAGAAACCGTAACGGAAAGAAATCCTAACATTACTTTTGACTGGTAAAGGTCAGGACACCGGTGACGACTCAAAAGGTTTTAACGACCGCATAACTCCAACCGTGAAATTGTCTTAGTGGTAAAATTTAAAATTTATCGAGTTGACTTTAAGGTAGTGGATGTAATCCAAACAAAAGGAGATAATGAAACGTGACTAGTGACATTCTGAAAGAATAGAGAGGAACGATAAGAAACCTTGGAACGTAAGTCTATCCATATAAAAAAGAAAAGAGAAAACGGAAATCTAAGAGAAGATAAGAGTCGATAAACATTTCGGAGGAGTCTGTTGGTAAAACGGAAAAACGTAAAGAACAAGAATCCCTACCAGAACTAGTTACGGAGGACATGTTACAGTACTTGGAGACAGGTATTAGAAGTCCGTGAAACACATAGTCTAGATTAAGAAACTTAGATAAAAAGTGAAGGTGACATATTAACATTACGTAAAATAAATCCGGTATTGACTTACCAGATCCCCAAAAGGGATGAAAGAAGTTAAATTCAGACTTAAAACGTTATTCCATAAGTACTAGACTCGGTGTCAGTCGAGGGTCAGAACAAAAACGACTCACAAATTACGGAGAGGTAGAATCGGACACTTCCTATATTAATTAGACTAAAGTCATAGACTAAACCGTAACTGAGTACTGGTTATACTTTTCCGATTTTTTATACTATGACTTTCTACTTGAGGGGTCCAGTCATCAACGGGTTATACGTCGACTTCTTCTCACCTCTTTATTGAGGTCTTTCTTACTTCTCTGCCTCTGTTTCGTTTTAGTTGTGGGTTGACACATACACTGAACACTACCTTCATTTCAGACTGTGACATTTCTTGTTATAAGTACTTTGTTCCGATTGACTTTCACCGGTTTATCCTCTATCGTTCTCATTTGTATTTGTAAAATCCTTAGTCACTTGATTTTACCCGTTCTTACCCACTTAAATTAATTCTACCGGTAATATGGATGAGACACCAGTTTTAGGGGTCTTCTTTACCTCATCGGTAGTATCAGTTGTTTTCTAAGACTTTTAGTTATGAACCTACGTCAGAGTTTTTAATGTCTTACTAGAGACAAGTGAAGGTTCTGTTTTGGAAGTTATAGTGTTATTAAGTTTTGACACGGGGTTGGAGATTACGGTCTCTTCGACTTCAACTTGTCAAGTCACTCCTGGATGTTCTGGAAGATGTTGATTGTGGTTATTTACTACGGGAAAAGTAGTATCTTCTGACCTTGTGTGTTCATACTTTAATTCTCTATGGACCTCATTGTCCGTTCAAACCGGAACCTCATGTTTTAATTCGTCCTGTTATCGATTATCTCAAAACGGTTTTCTTACGTGAATAGTATCGTTTGTTGGAGAAGGTTGGTGTGATCGGTATACCATTACCTGTCTTCGATATAAAATGTGAATCAGATCTTACTAACTTATAAGAAAATTTGAATTCTTAATATTCTCTAACTATACAAGTGAATAACTCACTGATAATACCTAAGTCCTTTTGGTTTTAAAAATTACCATTAATGAATCTTATCAAAGGGAAGTATATCTAAAATTTAAATTCTAAAAAAAATCAGTTTCTATAACATAAATTGTCTTGAAAGAATTAGAAAAAAGTTTACTTTTGGTTTACTTCACTCTTAAAGTTGATTCATTTGAATTGAGTGTCTTTTGTCACCAACACCAAATAAACATGTGGGCCAAGAAGACAGATGCCCTAAAAGGTCCGTTCTTGTGACCTAACCCAACGAGAAAGGAAGCGTCTGTCTGTCATACGAAGATCATATTTTGCTTTAAATGTTTTAATAAGTAGTTCAAATAGAAATCGATAAGAACAAACATAGAAGATTATTTTAAAAATCGTGTTATACTTTATATTTATCGAGTCTACCATTTCTTAGACGGACGTTACGTCCTCAGAACCCAACTTAGGGACCCAGACTTTCTAGGGGACCTCTTCCTTCACCGTTGGGTGAGAACATAAGAAAAAAAAAAAAAAAGTGAGAACATAAGAATAGACCTCTTAGGGTACCTGTATTCTCGGGCCGTCCCATATCAGGTACCCCAACGTTTCTCAGTCTGTACTGATTCTCTCATTGTATGTGTGTAATTTATATTTTGATTTTATATAAAATTACTATAAACTTGTATGTCTAAAATAATACACATTTTATTTAATAACACCCTTGTAAATGTTTGATTTCCCAGGTTTTACTCGTGTAATATTTTTATCTATGACAACTGATTTCCTTTTATGTGTTGGATTTTAAATATTCACTTCAAAATAAACCAATATAATAACCGCTATTATTGAACCCTCTGTTGGAGATTCTCTGGTCCTATATATTCTATTAAAATGAATTTTTTTTTTTTTCCTTCTTTAATACGTCAATTTGTAGTTTTATAATAACGAATAATGTTTTTGTCTGTAGTGTTCTATTAATAAAATCACGAAGAGATACATCCTATACTAGAATCTCGAACCTGGGTGAGTTTAATAAAGAATCTATACGTAGAATTGATAGATCTTCATCATCATAAGGTTCGTGTCTTACGAAGGATAAAAAGAAGTAAGACTTAAGAGAAGTTACATGTGGTTGGTTCCACCGATGTCACCGACTACCGAACTAAAAATGTTTTGACCTTACTGCTCGTTGTGAGACGAATAACCGTACTGTCCGTTGTAAGGGAAAGGTGTATGTCAATACTTAGTTATTTATAATTGTAAACTTTAATTATAATTGAAACCGGTTTACTAATAGGTTTTAATAATATTTTTATGGGACAAGTTTTATTAATAAACGATGTACAATGTACAAACAACACACATAAATTCCCCGAAATTATGTCTTTCTCGAAAAAAAAAAAAAATTACCATAGAAAGTTTAATTTGTAGTTTTCTTTTATTTCTCTCTCATTTTTTGTTACTTGAGTTATAATTAAAAGAAGTTATTATTTTCGTTTTATTTAAAACGATACCGTGTATTGAACTTCTGTACCTTGTGACGGAGAATTTATCATATGGTTACAACAATGTCACACTTGTTTAAGTGTAACGTGAGTGACCAAAAATTATTATGACACTTATTTTCTGAAGAATTAAATTTTTATAAGACACACACAATCTATTTATTTACTTTAACACATTGAGACGGTGTCTCGACTTCTAATAAAAGATGAAAGTTTGTAGAAAATATTTACAGAAAATTCTATGTCCCTTTTATTAAACTTCCTTTTCCGTGACTTTTTAGTGATTGGTTAGATGGATCCTTTCGATAGACAACGGTACCCTTCATTAATCGTCTCTAGAAACTTTTCCATATACTTCTCTCCCACCCCTACCCTCATACTTCGTCTTTCTCTCACGAAGGTAACTTTAGAAAGAGTTAGGACACCAAGTCTCCACCAACTTTATACGATACGTCACTCCAATTTTTTACTCATTCTTTCAGTGTGTTTGTCGAAGGGACCCCCAGTCTAAGAATGACTATTTTTCCTCTAAAAAGGAGGGACTCTCTTCTTGACACAACCGTTACTCTTTACTAATTAGTGTGGGTAAATTAATAAAAAAAAGTAAATGAATAAGTAGATTATTCACAAATTATCCAAGGTTGTAATCCGATCCGTAAAGAGTTCTACCTTTAGTTTGTTCACTTCTTCTTCTTCTTTCTTTTTTTTACCCATCTTATATTAGGTCCTGTTTCCGATTAAAATTTTTATTTTTAGAAACACCATAACAAAGAAGTGTCCTCTCTCCTTTGTCTCTTTTTCCGAAGATACAATCCCAAAGGGTTCGGGGACTGATTAAGGTGTACGATAGTTATATAACGACTAAAGACATCATCTTTCTTTTGTATAGTTTTGAGAGAAAATTGAATTTATACTCTCTTCTGAAAATTCTTTTAAGATTATATACAATTAACTAATTTTTTTAAAATAACGTGGGTAAAAATTTCCAATTACAAAATACTAATAAGAGTTTATTTCTCTTTTCACGTTATTTTTATAAAATTTTGACCTCAGTTACATAACCGTCCTCGTGTAGGTTTACAGAGGAAAGACTAATAAATGACGTGTATAAATACATACTAACTTCTTGGGATTTTGTAGGGGAATCTATCGTTTTTAACATGTTCTTAAGGGTTCTTATGTTACGTTTACAAAACTTTAACTACTCTTTGTTAATATATCTCTTTTGTCTTCTGTTCACACGTTTTACCTCTGTAGTTTTGTTCCTATTCTTGTAAAAAGAGATTGTTTCAGATTCCCTTTTCGGGTTCCACTTTCTTAGTTTTAATCTTACTTTGATCTAGTGAAAGATTGTGGTGTGTGTTTTTATTTGAGTTTTACCTAATTTCTAGATTTACATTCTAGTCTTTGATATTTTGAGGATCTCCTCTTGTATCCGTTTTGTGAGAGTCTGTATTTAGTGTCGTCCTAGGAGATACTAGGTGGAGGGTCTTAAGACCTTTATTTTCGTTTTTATTTGTTTACCCTAGATTAATTTTAATTTTCGAAGACATGTTGTTTCCTTTTATATTCGTTCCACTTTTCTGTCGGAAGATTTACCCTCTTTTATTATCGTTTACTTCGTTGACTGTTTGTTGATTAGAGTCTTTGTATGTTCGTTGAACACGTCGAGTTAAGGTCTTTTTATTTGCTGGATTAGTTTTTTACCCGGTTTCTTGATTTATCTATAAAGAGGTTTCTTCTGTATGCCTACCGATTGTTTGTGTACTTTTCTACGAGTTGTAGTGAGTAATAATCTCTTTATGTTTAGTGTTGGTGTTACTCCATGGTGAAGTGTGGTCAGTCTTACCGACGCTAGGTTTTTAGACGTTCGTTATTTACGACCTCTCCCACACCTCTTTTCCCTTGGGAGGATGTGACAACCACCCTTACGTTTAATCATGTCGGTGATACCTCTTGTCACACCTCTAAGGAATTTTTTAACGTTTATCTTGAAGGAATACTGGGTCGTTAGGGTGACGACCCGTAGGTGTGGCTCCTTTGGTCTTAACTTTCTCTGTGTACATGGGATTACAAGTGACGTCGCGACAAATATTATCGGTCCTGTACCTTTGTTGGATCTGCAGGTAGTCGTCTACTTACCTATTCTTTCGACACCATGTATATGTGTTACCTCATAATGAGTCGGCAATTTTTCTTAAGTAAACTTAGTCAACACTACTCTACCTACTTTGACCTCGGTTAATATGTCTCACTTCATTCGGTCTTTCTTTTTGTGGTTATGTCATATGATTGTGTATATATACCTTAAATCCTTCTACCGTTACTGCTGGGACATACGTTCTGTCCTTTTTTCTGTGTCTACACATATGGCCTGAAAACCTGAGTCTCCCTCTCCCTCTCCCACCCTACTAAACCCTCTTACCCTTAAGATTGTACATATGACAGTACATTCTTAACTTAGCGGTCAGGTACAGACTACATCCCACGTCGAACGAACCCCGACCACGTAGCCCTACTGGGTCTCTCTACAACACCCCTCCCTCCACCCTCCCCCCAAGTACAAACCCTTGCGTACATTCTTAATTTCTAAAATTTTAAATTTTTTATTTATTTATTTATTTATGACGTTCTTTAATTCGATTAAGTTCTTACTGTAAATATAGTTCATAAGGTAAGTACGGAAATAAGGAAGTATTTATCATAGATGTCATAATAAACTTTAGACTGGAGTGTTTATTCTAGAGTATTTGACATTTTAAAACTATTTTTTGATAGACACAAATTTCAAATTAGTTCGTATTTTGTACTTTTAATTCCCTAATTTGTACAGGACCATTATAACTTTACGATAACAAATATTTTTAACATTTAGAAACATCGTACACCTTCAAAGTAACTTAATCGGTTAAAAAAACATACGACATAGAACGAGAAACAAAGTAAAACATAAATGTCAGTAATATTTAGTCTTTCCTATTGTTTGAAAATGTTCTTCAAATTCTGTTCCCAGACAATAAAATAAAAAGAATTAAACGGAGTCATGAAGTGGAGAAGAACGTAATTATATAAACTAATAGAGACGTATATTCCGGAAAACGTTGAATTGAAAAGTAGAGATTGGTGATCACTCTCACTTTCAGCGAGTCAGTACAGACTGAGAAACGTCGGGGTATCTGACCGGGTCCGCCGTCGTGTGGATTCACGTCCGCCGACACCGGACACGTGATTCGTGTCGACTCTCCTCGATGGGGTGCTGACTCCAGTCCCCGTCACCGGATCTCATGGTCTGATGTTACCACGTCCTTGCCGGATCTCCTCGATGGGACGTAGGCTCCGGTCCCTTTCGACGGCTCTCCTCGGTGGGACGCAGACTCCGGTTCCGCCGCTGATCCTCCTCGTTGGGGTGGAGGTTCCTCACCACCGACGTCCCCGATTCCTTCCGGATTACTCGGTAGGGTGCAACTTCCAGTCCTTCCAGCCACCACTCCTCTATGGGGAGTAGATTCTATTCCTCGTCGTCGACACGAAACGACCTCGTCGGTACTTCTCTATGGGGTACGGGTTCCATTCTCTTTGGGTTCATTCTACCATCCACAACGTTCTTCCGTAGTCTCCCGTCTGTGTGACTTTGGTATGAGTGTCTTTTGATCAGTTAGATTAGTGTGATCCTGGTCTCGGTACAGATTGTGTTACTTTGATTCGCTAAGGACACCCCGTTTGGTTCTGTCCACCCAGTACCACCTCTCTAGACTGTCTTACACCAGGTGACCTCTTCCCTTACCGTTCGGTGAAGTCATAAGAACGGAACTCTTGGGTTACTTGTTATACTTTTCCGTTTTACTATCCTATGACTTTCTCCTTGAGGGGTCCAATCATACACGGGTTGTTCGATGACCTCTAGTCACCTCTTTATTGAGGTCTTTCTTACTTCCCTACCTCGGTTTTGTTTTTGTTATGGGTTGACACCTACACTGACCACTATCCTCGTTCCAGGCTAAGACATTCTCGTTATAAGGTAACCTTGGACCTTACAGTCCAGGTACTTAGTTCCGTTTAACCTTCACCAGTTTCTTCTCTACCGTTCACACTTGCAACTGTAAGATCCTTAGTCACTTGATTTTACCTGACCTTATCACTTAAATTGAGTCTACTGGTAATACAGATGATGACGCCCGTCCTTAGGGAGTCTTCTTTACCTCATCGGCAGTACCAGTTGTTTTCTCAGACTTTACATCATGAACCTACGTTAGAGTTTTTACTGTCTTACTACAGACAACCAGAGGTTCAGTTTGGTAAGTTATAGTACCATTAGGTTCAGATACGGGGTCGTCATTACAACTTCTTCGACTTCAATTTACCAAGATACTTCTAGATGTTCTGGAAAATCTTTATTGTAGGTTTTGTCTACAGGGAAAGTAATATCCCCTGACCTTATGTTTTCATCCTTCAGTTCTTTGTAGACCTCATTGTCCGTTTACACCGGAACCTTACGTCTTACTTCGTCCCTTTTATGATTATCTCAAAACGGTTCTTTTACCTGACCAGTATCGTTTGTGGGAGAAGTTGTTGTGTTCTCTTCTGAGATGTCTACCTGTAGTGGTCTACCAGTTGTGGCTTTAGTCTATCTAATATAAGAAACGTCAGTTTCTACCTCTTCGAGATATGTCAGTTGTTTGTGTTGTGGTCCTCGACTGACACCGAGTCTAATACTTGAGGAATAATGGTTTAAGTCTGAATTTAACTTCTTTCGTCGCTTTTGGTGATGTGGTAAGTTCATACTGGATTCAGTTTAGTGAATGCTAATATTTGACCTACACTCTTTATCTAAATTCCCGGATCTAGACTGTCTATCTCACGGACTACTTGATACCTTACTCCAAGTAATGCAACATGTCCGCTGTTCCTAGTTCTGGTAGGGGTACCTTTTCTTTACGTTTTTTCGTTTTACCGAGAGACACCTCCGGAATGTTTATCAACACTTGTCTTCTCTTCGCTTTTCGTTTCCTCTGTTCCTTTCTATATTTGTATACTTACGTGTTAAGGTTTATTATCGTTCTTCTTTATTCTTTCGGAAAAAGGTACTAGTTACGTTTCTTTATCTCCTTTTGTTGTCTTACCGTTTCTGATTTCTAGAGAAGTTCTTTTAATCTCTCTAGTTCCCTTATAAAGTACGTTTCTACCCGAGCTATTTCCTGTCTTTACCATACCTGGATTGTCTTCGTCTTCTATAATTCTCCTCCACCGTTCTTATGTGTCTTTTAGACATGTTTTTTCTAGAAGTGCTGGGTTTATTAGTACTACCAAACTAGTGAGTAGATCTCGGTCTGTAGGACTTTACACTGCAGTTCACCCGGAATCTTTCGTAGTGATTCTTGTTTCGATCGCCTCCACTACCGTAAGGTCAACTCGACAAAGTTTAGGACTTTCTACTACGACACTTTCACGACGTGAGTGGAACGGTCGTTTAAACCTTTTGAGTCGTCACTGGTGTCCTGACCTTTTCCAGTCAAAAGTAAGGTTAAGGTTTCTTTACGTTACGGTTTCTTACGAGTTTGATAGCGTATTAACGTGAGTAGAGGGTACGATCATTTTATTACGAGTTTTAAGAGGTTCGGTCCGAAGTTGTTATGCACTTGGCACTTGAAGGACTACAAGTTCGACCAAAATCTTTTCCGTCTCCTTGGTCTCTAGTTTAACGGTTATACACGACCTAGTAACTGTTTCGTTCTCTCAAGGTCTTTTTGTATATAAAGACGAAATAACTGATACGGTTTCGGAAAATAACACACCTAGTGTTATTTCACACCTTTTAAGAGTCTCTCTACCCTGATGGTCTGGCGGACTGGACGGAGAACTCTTTGGATGTACGTTCAGTCCTTCGTTGTCAATGTTGATCTGTACCTTGTTGTCTGACCAAGGTTTATCCTTTTCCTCATGCAGATCCGACCTGTAGCAGTGGGACGAATAAATTGAATAGACGTCTCATGTAGAACTCTTTACGACCTGACCTTCTTTGTGTTCGACCTTAGTTCTAACCGTCCTCTTTATGGTTATTGGAGTCTATACGTCTACTGTAGTGGGAAGACCGTCTTTCACTTCTCCTTGATTTTTCGGAGAACTACTTTCACTTTCTCCTCTCACTTTTTCACCCGAATTTCGAGTTGTAAGTCTTTTGTTTCTAGTACCGTAGACCAGGGTAGTGAAGTACCCTTTATATACACCTTTGTCACCTTTGTGACAGTCTGAAATAAAAAGACCCGACGTTTTAGTGACGTCTACCACTGACGTCGGTACTTTAATTTTCTACGAATGAGGAACCTTCTTTTCAATACTAGTTGGATCTATCGTATAAGTTTTCGTCTCTCTAATGAAACGGATAATTTCAAACAGATTAGTACCGATACCAAAAAGGACACTAGTACATACCTACACTCTTAACCTGACACTTCTTCCGACTCACGGCTTCTTAACTACGAAAACTTGGTACCACAAGCTTTTCTGAGAACTCTCAGGGAACCTGACGTTTCTCTAGGTTGGTCCGGTAAGACTTCCTCTAGTCGGGGACCTAAAGAAACCTTCCTTACTACGATTTCGACTTTGAGGTCATGAAACCGGTGGAGTACACTTCTCAACTGAGTAACCTTTTCTGAGACTACGACCCTCCCTAACTCCCGTCCTTCTTTTCCCCTACTGTCTCCTACTCTACTGACCTACCGTAGTGACTGAGCTACTTGCACTCAGACTCACTTGAGGCCCTCAACCACTACCTGTCCCTCCAGACCACACGACACTAAGTACCCCACCGTTTCTCAACCTGTACTGACTCGATGACTTGACTTGACGCTGACCGGGTACCTTAAGAGGTCCGGTCTTATGACTTTACCTATTGAAAAGGAAAGAGGTCCCTAGAAAGGTTGGGTCCCTTAGAAGGGTTGAGTTTTTAACTTGGGTCCAAAGGGTGTATCCGTTTAAGAAAGGGTCGATTCAGAGTCCCTTTAGGTTCTTATGAGCGGACCCATCGGTTAGGGAAGAGGTCGTCTAGAAGGGTTGTGTCATTACTTTGGTCACAGAGGACGTAACTTCCTCCTAAGAAATGGTTAACTCGATACTCTCTTCGGGGATTGGTAATCTCTGTCACAGATAAAGGGGTAAAAAAACTTAGACTCATTAGGAAGACTAAAAAAAACCGGTTATCTTACACCACTTTAGACTCAACACTCCTCACGTCCTAACCTTGAGTCTTCCTGAAAGAGACCTTTGGGACGGTGGTAACACACTTGTCCAAGTCCGATAGAACCATCTCTGACTTTCTGTTACAACTGGTTGAGTGCACTCTCGTGTTGGTTCTAGTCGTCTTGACTGAGAAAGGGTGGTGACTGTCATCTCCGTCCTTGACAATCGGATATCCTCCTCTTTACGGGTCGACTAGATTTGTCATTACTTACTGTTAAAATTCGGTGACTCAAAGTCCCACCAGTCGATTCGTCGTTGTAATTACCTATATACTCTACTTTATATAAAGAGTAAATTTACTGTTGATTTTTTTTTTTTTTTTTTTCTGAAAGTCAAACGTAAGGTGTTTTTAAAGATCAAGGTCCATACATTTTCTGTATGAAATTTTCATTTTTTTTTTTCAAAATTTTTCTAAGTCTTGTTAATTTTTTTTTATGTACACACTTTATATATGTACACTTCGACTCGTCCTTAATATTTTGTTTTTATAAAAGTTAGTTTATTTATAAGGTTTAGCAATTCATTAATCTTATCCTTTTTTCTCAGGTTTTACAGTCACCGATTTTCCGTTTCTTTCCTTTTTCGGGTACTTTTATCTTGTTTCCTTCCGGGTTCCTGACCTCACTCTTCTAGTCTACTTCGTTCGATAGAGTTAAATGTATCCCGTCCGATTTTCCCTCCTCTTTTTCGTATATTTTTTCTCCTCCGTTTTAACTCGGAGAGAAGGAAAAAGCGAAGAAGACACAACGGTAGTACGGAACTCCTACATAAAAAGAAACAAACGGTTTATTTTGACTCGACATTGACTCGACATTGTGACCAGGTGACGAAGCTTTAAAACGACACCGTTCTGTCTTGGTTCTTTTCATGTGTCAGGGACTGTAGAGACCACGACAAAGAGTCTAAATTGGACCGACTTTGTCGGAGTCGAGCTGAGGACTCTCCGTCTCCGGTTTGTGTCGTCTTCGGGTTGAGCCACTTTCGAATACATCACCTTTGACTTTCACTTCTTGTGGGTCGTGTCACCTTCACTGTTCTTCTGACCACTCGACCTTTGACCCTGTCGTTTTTGCGTCGAGTCAGAGTCTAAAGTCTTCTATAGACCAATTCCATCCTCCAGGAGTGAGGATACTGACGTTCCTGTACACCGATTATTTTAGAATTAAGGCAGTGTTAGAGAGTAAAGAACAAAGGATGTCTGGGGACACTTGTCCACTCCCCGTCATCCACGTTGACTCCCTGAGACCGTTCCCGATGAGGGTTTACGCAGGGTTTCCAAAATGATAGACGACAAAGAATCATCGACAACGGGTTCGTCCACTCCCAAGAGGACAGGAATTGAAAGAGACACGGTTCCTAGTTCGGTTACTTTCGACACTCGTTATCCAGTCAATAAATCGTCTAAAAGGTAGTCCAATGTTTCCCATAAGGAGCCGTGTTAAAAGGGTGACGAAAAAGGAGGGCAGGAAGTCGAGGAGAGAGGTAGATAAGGTGACGAATGTTTCAAAACCCGTCCAGTAGTAGAAAGGACTTCCCCTTTTCAACACAAACTTTGACAAATGGATTCTAACCCTGAGTTTGAGTGTACGGTCTCTGAGACACGATACGAATCAGTGAGTCAGTATAGGTTGACCTTGACTTCGGCCGGTTTTAGGTACCACGGACCAAAATCCTGGATTACTTCGTCAAAGAACTACAGGGTAACGTTTTTTTTTTTTTTTTTTTTTTTTTTTTAGTCAGTCTCTGTTCCCTTATTCATTCTCCATCTAGATAACCCTAAGTCTCTCTTCGTGTGAGGTTCACACCCGGTAGTGTTTCCCACTCACACCACCGGAACGTTACACTACACCAGTCAAAAGCTCTCGACCCACTAAAGTATATTATTACTCACCGTCCTAGTAAGGTTGTTAGCCTCTTGGTGTGTGAGGAACCAGAACCTGTCACGGAACCTGGTCAGGACCGTGGAGACCGACACGGGAAATCGAACTTCTAACTCCTAGTTTTAAATTAAATTAAACTGAACAGTAGAACCTAGGTAAACTAAAATTAGTCAAATACAATACGGGAACCCGATACGGTAAGAAAGTTTTCAACACGAGATGCGGGAATGGAGGACAAAGTATGAGAACAGGACTCGGGGAAGGTCCTGGAGTCACAACAGAGATGTTATGAGACCTCCCTATTGGTTTTTTATCGATCGGGAACCCTTCTTTTATGACATATTATACGTCAGAGAGATGTATAAGTCCGGAAGTAGAAGGTACAAAGGATGTTGTACAATTTGTCCTCATAGAGAGTCACTTGTACGATCCTACCCACTGTCCGTGTGTTACGGACAATCTTCAGGTAGATAAGCACCGTAGGGAAGTTCCCGTTAACCCGAAGGTCCCTTTTACAAACGGTGAAACCCTCAATCGGGACGTCCAGCAAACCCGGGTTTGCGAATGATGGGAAGAGGATTTCAATGATTGTTTAGGGAACCTAGTTTGGAGGTGAGGTGAAAATACCTTGTAGATCAGATAACCAAGTAGTCAAACAAGAATTCGGTGAAAGATTGAGGACTTTTGTCCTGGGACAGGGGAAAATCCGTTGTGGTGAGATGGGGTGAAATATAATTTTATGAGAATCACTGGGATTTTCCCGGTCTATTGGGTGAGGAAACAGTAATGATGACAATAATGGATTTTACCCTTATACGGTTACTTTACAAATGGTGACCTTTGTGGTATTTGATGATAATATCTCCTGATCTCCTCCTTTAATCACTGAATATAAGGGAGTCTCTTTATTCTCCTTTTCCGAATACCGACAAAGTGGTCCAAGGGTCAGAGTCGTCTCCGAACTTAACGAAATGTAGTACCATAGATAAAGACAGGTGTTACCTGTTTGATTGTTACTCAATTCTAAGTCAAGTCAAGTCAAGTCAAGTCAACGAGTCAGTACAGACTGAGACACGCTGGTGTACTTAACGTCGTGCGGTCAATATTGACAAGTAATGGTTGAGGGTCTCAAGTGAGTTTGCATGCAGGTAGTTCAACCACTACGGTAGGTCGGTAGAGTAGGAGACAGTAGGGGAAAAGAAGGACGGGAGTTAGGGAGGGTCGTAGTCTCAGAAAAGGTTACTTAGTTGAGAAGTGTACTCCACCGGTTTCATGACCTCAAAGTCGAAATCGTAGTAAGAAAGGTTTCTTGTGAGTCCCGACTGAGGAAATTTTACCTGACCACCCTAGAGAACGTCAGGTTTCCTGAGAGTTCTCAGGAGAGGTTGTGGTGTCAAGTTTTCGTAGTTAAGAAGCCACGAGTCGAAAGAAGTGTCAGGTTGAAATTGTTAGTATGTACTGGACCTTTTTGGTATCTGATCTGATCTACCTGGAAACAACCGTTTCATCACAGAGACGAAAAGTTATACGATAGATCCAACCAGCATTTAAAGGAAGGTTCCTCATTCGCAGAAAATTAAAGTACCGACGTCAGAGGTAGACGTCACTAAAACCTCGAGTGCTTTTGTTTCAGACTGTGACAAAGTTGACAAAAGGGTCGATAAACGGTACTTCCCTACCCTGGTCTAAGGTATTAAAAGTAAAATACTTCCAACTCGTAATTCGGTTGGAAAAGTGAGAGGAGAAAGTGAAGGTAGTTCTCCGAAAAATCAAGGAGAAGTGAAAGACGGTCTTCCCACCACAGTTGACTTATATACTCCAATAACTATAAAGAGGGGTGTTAGAACTAAGGTCGAACATAAAGAACGTTAGGTCGCAAAGAGTACTACATGAGACGTATATTCAATTTATTCGTCCACTGTGATATTCGGAACTACATGAGGAAAGGGATAAAACTTGGTCAGACAACAAGCTACAGGTCAAGATGGACAACGAAGGACTGGACGTATATCCAAAGAGTTCTCCGTCCAGTCCACCAGACCATAAGGTTTGAGGAAGTCTTAAAAGGTGTCAAATAACACTAGGTGTGTCAGTTTCCGAAACCGTATCACTTATTTTGTCTTTTATCTCAATTCTAAGTCAAGTCAAGTCAGCGAGTCAGAACAGGCTGAGAAACACTGGGGTTCTTAACGTCGTACGGTTCGGAGGAACAGGTAGTGGTTGAGGGTCTCTAGTGAGTCTGAGTGCAGGTAGTTCAATCACTACGGTAGGTCGGTAGAGTCGGAGCTATTAGGTGAGGAGGAGGACGGGAGTTAGGGAGGGTCGTAGTCTCAGAAAAGGTTACTCATTTGAGAAACGTACTCCACCGGTTTCATGACCTCAAAGTCGAAATCGTAATAAGGAAGGTTTCTTTAGGGTCCCGACTAGAGGAAGTCTTACCTGACCAACCTAGAGGAACGTCAGGTTCCCTGGGAGTTCTCAGAAAAGGTTGTGGAGCCAAGTTTTCGTAGTTAAGAAACCGAGAGTCGGAAGAAGTGGTAGGTTTATAGTATAGGTATGTACTGGTGTTCTTTTTGGTATTGGAACTGATCTGCCTGGAATCAGTCGTTTCATTACAGAAACGAAAACTTATACAACAGATCTAACCAGTATTGAAAAGAAGGTTCCTCAGTCGCAGAAAATTAAAGTACCGACGTCAGTGGTAGACGTCACTAAAACGTCGGGTCTTTTTATTTCAGACTGTCACAAAGGTGACAAAGGTGTATATAAACGGTACTTCACTATACTGGTCTACGGTACTAGAAGCAAAAGACTTACAACTTGAAATTCGCGTGAAAAAGTGAGAGGAGAAAGTGAAAGTAGTTCTCCGAAAAAATCAAGGAAAAGTGAAAGACGGTCTTCCCACCACAGTAGACGTATAGACTCCAATAACCATAAAGAGGGCCGTTAGAACTAAGGTCGAACACAAAGAAGGTCAGGTCGTAAAGAGTACTACATGAGACGTACATTCAATTTATTCGTCCCACTGTTATATGTCGGAACTGTATGAGGAAAAGCATAAACCTTGGTCAGACAACAAGGTATAGGTCGAGATTGAAAACGAAGACGTGGACGTATGTCTAAAGAGTTTTACATACAGTCCACCAGACCATAAGGGTAGAGAGAGTCTTAAAAGGTGTCAAGTAACACTAGATGTGTCATTTTCCGAAACCGTATCCATTATTTCTTCTTTATCTACAAAAAGACCTTGAGAGAACGAAGAGAACGAAAAAGGTACTAGGTCGTCTACAAACGTTAAATTAGACTAAGAAGACAAAACAAAAAACAAAAAAGAACAAATAAAAAAAAGGATTTTGGTCGATCTTGTAGTCCTTCAAGTGTCAAGTGCATAACAACTTCGGACCGAACCTCTTAAAACTCGTAATAAAATGATCGTACACTCTACTCACGTTAACACACCATCAAACTCGTAAGAAACCGTAACGGAAAGAAACCCTAACCTTACTTTTGACTGGAAAAGGTCAGGACACCGGTGACGACTCAAAAGGTTTAAACGATCCGTATAACTCACGTCGTGAAAGTGTCGTAGTAGAAACTCCTAAACTTTGTCGAGTTGACCTTACGGTAGTGGAGGTGATCGGAACAAGAATCACTACGAAAGATTCCGGGTGAACTGAAGTGTAATGTCGTACAGACCGAAATCTACTTACTAATGTGGTATCACTAATAAAGCCAGTACTTCTAGAAAAAACATGTCTAAAAGACACATAAGAACGGTGGAGAAGACTTATAGAAGACGAAGAAGATCCAGGTATGATAAAGACAGGAAATACTTTGGATAGAAACGTACTTTACAAGGGAACAATAGGGATTAAAAGAACTTTTCTAGAGATCAGAAAGGGTAATACAAAAAAAAAAAAAAAGGAGATGAAGAAACGTAACTAGCGACTTCTTCCGAAAGAATAGAGAAGAACGATAAGAAACATTGAGATGTAAGTCTACGACTATACAAAGGAAAAGAGGAAACAAAAAGCGAAGAGAAGAAAAGTGTCGATAAACATTCCGGAGCGGTCTGTCGGTAAAACGCAAAACCGTAAAGAAAAGGTACCCCTACCAGAACTAGGGACAGAGGACATGTTACAGTGTTTGGAGTAAGGTATCAAGTAGTCCGTGAGATAGTCTAGATCCGGGAATTTAGACAAGGAGAGAAGGTGACATATTAGTATTCCCTAAACTAAATCCAGCATGGACTTACCACATCACCGAAAGCGACGAAAGAAGTTAACGTCAGACTTAAACCATTATTCCTCAAGTACTAGACTCGGTGTCAGTCGAGGACCAGAACAAAAACAACTGACATATCTCGAAGTGGTAGAAACCGACGTTTATTATATTAGATAGACTAAAGCCACAACTGACAGACCACTACAGGTACATATCTCAGAAGAGAACACAACAACCTTCTCCCACAAACGATACTGGTCAGGTAAAAGAACCGTTTTGAGATAATCAGAAAAGGGACGAAGTAAGGCGTAAGGTTCCGGTTCTAACGGACAATGAGGTCCACAAAGAACTGAAGGATGAAAACGTAAGGTCAGGGGATATTACTTTTCCTGTAGAAAACCACAAAATCAAGATTTTCCAGAACATCCAGAAGTATCTTGGTAAGTTGAAGTCGAAGAAGTCGCAATGACGACCCCGTATCTGAACCTAAGGGTACTACAACTTACCAAACGGAACCTTTGCTTGTCTCTAGTAACATAGTAAGAACTCTAACGTAGGTTCGTGACGTAAAGTCTGAGAAGACAACTGGTACTACCGAGGAGGTAAAGAAGACTCTCTAAGGACTGGAGTCATCATCTATTTTACCAATAGACTCAATTTCAGTGGCAAGGTCAGGTAAAATCAAGCGACTAAGGATCTTACAGTTACAAGTGAGAACGGTAGAGAACAAACTGGTGAATCTTAAACGGAACTAAGTACCTAGACTGTAACGTCTAAGGATACGTTATAACGAGAAATGTCGTAACCTGGAACGAAGATAGTAGTCAGTGTAGGTGTCAACCCATAACAAAAACGAAACCGAGGTGGGGAAGTAAGAAAGACCTCAATAAAGAGGTGACTAAAGGTCATCGAATAACGTGTGGATGACTGGACCCCTCAAGGAGAAAGTCATAGGATAGTAAAACGGAAAAGTATGACTAGTACTCCAAGAGTTACGTTCTTGTGACTTCAACAAACCGTAAGGGAAGAGGTCACCTGGTGTAAGACAGTCTGGAGAGGTGGTACTGGCTGGGCTGAACGCAACGGGGAGTCCGTACTGAATCAAAGTAACTCAATCTGTCCCGACACCAGGATCACACTAATCTAACTGATCAAAAGATACTCATACCAAAATCACACAGACGGGAGACTACGGCAGAACGTTGTGGATGGCAGAATGAACCCAAAGAGAATGGAAACCGTACCCCATAGAGAAGTACCGACGAGGTCGTTTAGTGTCATCGAAGAGGAATGGAACCTACTCCCCATAGAGGAGTGGTGGCGGGGTGGACTGGTGTCACACCTTATCGAGGAGATCCGGGAGAAGACGGACAAGTCGGTGGTGACGAACCTGTACCACACCGGGGAGGACCGGTGGCGGGGACCGGAACCTTCGTCCCACCGAGGAGGGCCGACGACAGGGGTCGGAGTCTACACCCTACCGAGGAGAACCGACGAGGGGGTGGGGACGGCTGGAACCTGCGCCCCGTCGAAGAGGGTCGGCGGCGGGGACTGGAACCTTCGCCCCATCGAGGAGAGCCGGTAAGGACACCGTAGTGTCGGACAGTGAGAGTCGGCAACGGGGACAGGACCTGCACCCCATTGAGGAGAACCGGCGGTGGGAAACTTGTGCCCAAAGAGGGTCGAAGACGGGGACGGAGTCTACACCCCATCAAGGAGAACCGGCGCGAATCACGTGGTCAACCAGTGTCGGCGGACGTAAATCACGAGGTCAGACAGCGTCGACGGACGTGAATGACACGGCCAACAAAAGTCCGCGGACGAATTAGAATTGGTAGTGACCAGTACGATCTCTGGAATTCCTACGGGTTCAGGTCGATCCCCAGGCTCCTCCAGCTAGACGGAGATGGACGGATCCATAGGCTGGGAGCCCTCTAACAGTGTGGAGTTGGATGAGTCCCAAAGTGGACAGACCCTACGGTCCTTCAACTGTACGGAGTTGGACGGGTCCCTGGCTTAAGAGTCCTCCGACTGGACGGAGTTGGACGGACCTATAAAGTAGAGGTCCTCCGAAAGTACGGAGTTGGATGGACCTCTAGACATGTGACTGGGTCCCTACGAACCGAGAGTCCAAAGTAGTCATAACCAATCTTATTTGAAGTTTTTCTGAGTGGGGATTCCTTCAGGTGGGTATTTTAACTTCCTCCGGATAATTAAACAAAAAAGGAAAGAAAGAAAAGGAGGGACAGTAGTGACAGAAAGTCCACCCTTTATTGGTTAGGTCAAGGGCTGTCTTCGGGAACTCTACGTAGGAACTTTTCACCTTCGACAAACTAAGAGATGGAGATTCCTCTTCAGAGAATTTTCAGAAAACACGGTGACATACTAATACCATAGGAGGTCCCCTATTCCCTGAGACCGAACTCCTACCCTCAAATTTAAAGTTATGGTAGGACATCGATCCGAATAAGACGTTTTCTGTTTCCTTTACCTGTCTCTATGGGATACAGGTTTAAAACAAGGCTGATTCTCTATACTTCCTTGACAGAATTCATACCCTAACAACATACGGGATTTTCACTCTGATGATCCGTTTACCACAATCCATAATCCGTAATCCGTAATCTGTAATCCACAATCTGTTGGTTCTCTTCCTTCGGGGAGTACTTCAGAGTGTAAGGTACTGAGGACTCAACGGACCACGAGGAAGGAGTAAAGGTTTGTACTGGGGTATAGACCCTAGTCGGTGAGGTGTTTTCGGTTGTGTTCGTACAGGGAATCAACTTTGACCTCCACTTATGTCTGGTTGTGTCCACGTATTCGGGAAGAGGGGAATCTTGATTCTGTCTAATTTGTTCTGGACCCTTCGATATGTCTACTGAGTCCGTTTACATATCTATGTAAAGGTTGTATAATGGAACCAGAAACCGAACTGCACCTTCCTGTAATACCAGTATAAATCAGTTTAAAATAGACTGAGACTCACACGATCTCAGAATTTCCTTCAGGTTTTAATACGATACTCCGAAGAGTACAGTTCGTTATTTATGGGTCGACCCTTTTGACATCAGGGGAGGAGTCTAGGATTAACCTTAATATTACTGGGACTCGTGTAGACGCTTTCCCTCGTAAAAGACTAGACACATCTTAGTACTGATTTTCGTCGGGTGGTTTTTCATCAGTCGATACGGGTCCAGAGTCGTTATTTAGTCCTCGGATTACTCTTGTGGTAACGGAAAGACCTTTCCGATTTTCTCCGGGAGGTTTTTAAATGGTTAGACCTGAATCTGAGAAGACTCCCTGTCCACTAAAATTTCTTGTTTAAGGACAGGGTCACACATAGTCCTATTACAATTTTGTCGATGTTGTTGTCCTGCGACGACGGAAAAATATACTCTACCAGGTCTATCAGTGGTTATGGAAATATTGTATCTTCTCCTCTCCCTCCGGTTACGGGTCCTTTCTATCATTTCCTTTCTCTATTCGGTTCCGGTCTACGACCGGCGGGAGGTCCCTTCGGGATACCGTTTGAGACTCAGGAACTTCCTGTTCTGTACTCCGTTTACGGATTAGACATTTGTCCCTCCTGTAAACCGGTTTCTCACAGGTTTGGTACTGTTCAGAGGATTTTACCAAACGATACGTACGGTAGTCAACCTTGTCACCCACCGTGAGACGGGAATCCTGGGTTCTCGGAGTTCCAGTTCCCGATTCGGAATGGAGTACTACTAAGTCGTCCCGACTTCGGCGGGTTAAGTCGGTCGGACGAATAGTGTCTTTGGTAGTACCCTGACCTCGGTTTCCACATTGACCTACACCGTGTATCCAGACTCTTAAAGAACCAACTGTGTTCCCGATGGGTGAAACAGAACTGGAGGATGAGGTCTCAGAAGAGTAGTGTTTGGACATGGTAAAACCCACGATTTCTTTTTTGTTAATGTTTTTCTAAGTGGGTTCGAGAAGAAACAACGACACTACCTTTTATAAAAGGGTGTTCATAGACCACCAGGGACTCACAGGATGAGAGAATAACCTTTCTCTATATGAGTGATTTGACCCCTGGTGGGAACGTTACCCTTCGAAAAGTCGGGGATATCCGTATGTCGAAGACCAATGATGGTTCCTTGGGTAATTTGGGAGAGGTTATCCCTTCCTGGTTTCTGATACCCTCCTGTTTTAATTGGGGGTCCACACCCTGTTCCCTTAAGGAACTACTTGGGTAGTTCGACTTAATCGGTATTAACGGGAGCTCTAGGGTGGACCAAAGGTTTGACCTTTGTTACAAGGGAGTTTTCTCTTCGAGTCTTTCCTGAAGTCAGAGATTATTTATTTACGGAACGGACACCCGATAACTAGGAGTGGTTAAACGACACATTGTGGGACTTGAAAGGACATATCTTTGTCTTGTCCTGTACCGCTTACCGAGTTCTAGAGGTCTAGTATTTACTTCAACATTAGCGGTAGGTAGAGTGTTTTGGGTTAGGGATACATTATGACCCTCTTTAGAGTGGGTCACGTTTCACAAACGTCAGGACCTAGAGTTTCTACGTAAGAAAAAGTATGGTGACTGACTTCTTAGAATTATAACAAAACGGAAGTTCACCCTCCGGGGTCCTCTTTTTGTAGTTGTCTACTGAACCATTCCTAATGGAGTCTCCAAGTCTCTATCGGGGGTGGACAAACCCGTCCGAAAGGATCTAAACCTGGACCCTGGATTACCCTTTTATAATGTTATACGTCTACTGGATGATTAGACGAGAGGTCTACTCTTTTTTTCGGGTTGTTGTACGTTAAGTCCAACGTTTGAAAAACCGTCTTTCTCTTATGTTTCCGAGAACACGATTCCGTGTCTACCAGTTCTGTTTCCGGTCAATGGACCCTCAAGTCTAATGTGTACCTCCGACAGGAAACTACCTCATGTTCTTTAGGAGGATGTTAACGGGAGAGGGTGTGGAGTTTTTGTTAAAACTCGAAAGGACCCCAATTGACCCATAACATCTTAGACCTATGGGTTGATGTCAGATTAACGGGTAGGAATATACTTTCGAACTTCACTACCCTATTAAGTTAGTTAGGGTAACTACACCCTTCGAGAAGTTTCTTCTGTCGCCGATGGGATTTTGTTCGGAATTGAATTCGTGGGCGGAACTCCAACGATCTGGGTTTCTTTTCAAAGGTTGAAATGCAGGTGATTTTCCTTCCTTATCTGAACCCTGACAATTGAGTTTCCAACCCTGGACTCGGGGTCTGACATCGAATTAATAGCTTCTCCGATCTGGGTTGACAGCTCCAACCGGAAGGAAGGAAGTTTTAGAATGTCTATAACGTCACGATTATCTTCTACGAAATTTTAAGAGAGGACCCCCGTCCTCTCTTGATTGTGAAAAATAACCGGAGGTTCAATTTGTTGACTTTTCCTCTTCGGTAAGTACTTACAGACTAGTTACCTAGGAGTATATAGTTCATCACGACTACCTTTTAAGCCCGGACTGACATAGGGGAACTCTCCAAGAATTGTATAGATTGGAGGACCGATGGGGGGTTCCGGAGAGAGGGGAAAGTAAAGACGGATCTTTGGAACCTGGTGACCTGTTTGGGGTCTCTCCCTAACTTTCTTCTAGGAGACTGGTTTGGAATCCTTTAGTCATGTGACTACCTTCGTCGAAACACAACCTAACTTTTTCTTCTCAGTCTATACGTAGTCAGAGGTTAAAACTCTGGTATCTCCGATTTGGAAACGGTGATCCACGAAGTCGGGTTAACCAACTTGAGTATCGGGACTGAACTCGAAATCTCAAACCTTTTCCTTTTTCTCATCGGTAAATGTGACTGAGGTTCATACGGAAAGACCAGGAAATACGTGTACGACGATAAACCTTTCTTTCTCCGGTGAACTGTTAGGTTTCCAGGGGTTAGTTTATACCACTAGTTTAGAAATCCGAGAACCTCCGTCAAGTAGGTGGACGACTCTAAAGTCAGACGGTGACATTTCCCAAGGTTTGTTTATACTACTAGTTTAGGAATTCGAGAACCTCCGTCAGGTAGACAGACGACTCCAAAGTTAGAGGGTAACATTTCCTGTAGTTTTTCCCTCTTATTTTCCTCGTACTCCCTCGATTCGTCGACTAGTTCGTTAATTCTCCCGTCATAATGTCTTGTTACTGAATTATCCCTAACGGTGGAATCAAGATGTCTGGTTAAACGGTCTTTGAAGAAGTATATGACTTCCACTTTGAGAATTTCTATTCTCACTCCCGAAAGTTCTTCTAGTATACCCCACCAAGGTTTTCCTCCCCGAGAAAAAAGACGGACTCTTGGAGGTTACCTTCAACTAATTGAGGAATGTACAATGATGAGTAAATCCCCTTTTACGGGAGGTTTTTAATGATCATCCAGGAAGCCTCCTTGTCCAGAGGTTTATTGATATTTCGTTCACCAAAGGGGAACAGGTGAACAGTTAATTAGTTGGGGGTTCCTCAAGTTTTTGGGGTAGTCCGGGTCTGCTAGGTTGTCACACCCTGGATGGGTCCTCTCTTGACCGTCTACCTGTAGTGGATCAACGGTCAAATAGTTCCCATATTTACGAATAATCAGTACTATCTATGTAAGGGTCCTATCTAACTTCCAAAAGGTTGGGTCTCTTCAGACTCCTTCACCATTTTTAAGAAGAGGTACTTTAGTAAGACGATTAACCAGACGAGTCCAGTAATTTCACTGTTACCCTGTAGTAAATGAAGATTCTAGTGGGTTCCCAGAGGTTTCTTAACGTGTAATGAATAATTGAGGTAACACGAACCTCCGAAGTCAGAAGTTCTTTTCATCTTTCTTGGTTGTTTAAGAATTTTAATCACTATTTTTCTATTGGGTCCTCTGGAGGGACCCTACTTTCCTCCGAAATGGTTATCGAGAGGAGACATGGACATAACCTCTTCCGTTATCGTTGGGTGAGGTCATGAGAACGGACCTTTTAAGGTACCTACCTCCTCGAACCATAAGACTTCAGGTACCCCAACGTTTCTCAGTCTGTGCTGACTCGTTGAAGTGAAAGTGAAAAGAGAAAGTACGAAACCTCTTCCTTTACCGTTGGGTGAGATCACAAGAATGGACCTCGTAGGGACGCTACCCCCTCGAACCACCCGACGGTGGATACACCAACGTGTCTTAGCCCATACTGACTTCATTGAATCGTCGTCGTTGTCGTGGACATAACGGGGATTCTTCGTCGAACCAGAATCAGGAATACTCTATGATTTCTGGAAGACAAATACAGTTACTGTAGAAGGATCTAGGTCTCCGAGTCTGAGAGGTCACAATACGGTGCCTGTAAAACGGTACCATAGTTGGTTCAGAGTTTTATAAGATTTCTCGGTGGTGATATACGAAGTACCTGAGTTCAGGATTGATTTCAGACCTTTCTACTCGGGGTTTCCGAGTTGAAGTCGGGTGTACCTTCCTGGGAATAGGACATTGTGAAAGATGGGGTTGTCGTCAGTTCCATGATCCTGTGTTGAGGACCTAAGTGATAAGTGTTCAGTTCGGTACCTTCTTTTGTTTTCTCCTATAAGTTATGTCGATACTCGGGGACCCTCTAGAGTCTATTGATAAGTCCTGATGTTTACTCTCGGTAAAATTACTTGTGTGGTTTTTAATTCAAAGACCACTATTTTAAAGAGTCCTATCGAGATTTCTTGATTGTGTCGAACGGTCTCCAGTAAGAGGTTTTATCTGTTCACTATCTAGAGGGCGAGGGACTTGTTCCTCCCTTAACTCGGTAGAACTTACTCTGTACAACAAAGACCCATCTATGGAGGTCAATTCAATTTCTTTCAGAGTGTCAGAAGTTTTTTTTTTTTTTTTTTTTGTGTAAGTCTGGGATGTCCTAGAGTTTCTTACTTGACCCCTCAAGAGTCCCATCGATATCAGAGAGGACCCCCTAGGAAAAGGACCGCTCCCCCTTAAACCTCAACCAATTACTGGGATGATTAGGGACAATAGTGGTATAACTACGACGAATACTAACGACTTACATAATAACTAACAGATTGGGTAAAACGGAGACGGGACTAGTTGTTCGATGTTGTACGTCATGGTCAAGTTGTTTCTATATTTTTTTTTTGATGTGACCTGGTACCTTTTATAGTGAGTGAGAATCTACCTGTGGTGACATTCCTGAGACTCCGAACTCTAATCGGGGAGTGTCAGGGTCCTTGATCGGTCTCTCTTGAGCTACGTGGATAGGGGTTTCTTAACCCGGAGGGTAGAGAACTCCCCCCTTATAATCCATTAATCTTATCCTTCTTTCTCAGGTTTTAGTGTCACCGATTTTCTGTTCTTTCCTTTTTCGGGTACTTTTTTCTTGTTGCCTTCCAGACTCCTGAATTCACTCTTGGAGTTCACTTCGTTTGTCAGGAGGACCAATCGGGTTAAATGTATCCCGTCCGAATTTCTCTGTTCTTTTTACGTATATTTTTCTCCTCGGTTTTAACTTAGGGAGAGAAGAAACCCAACCGGGCGGGAGTACGGAACTCCTACATAAAGGGAAACGAACGGTTTATTTTGACGTGACATTGTGACCAGGTGGAAAATTTGAATCGACATTGATTCTACATTGTGACCGGGTGACGAAGTTTAAACACGACATCATTCTGTCTTGACTCCTTTAATGTGTGAGGGGGCTGTAGAGATTTACTACGTCATACCTTATTTCATTACTTTATTTGGTAGTTTTAGGAATTTTCGTTTCTCTTTTATGTTTCGTTGTGGGAATATATCTCGGTTCTTAATAGTTGTAAGACTTTGTAGTAAATACATGGTATTTCCGAAGGAACTACGGAGTCAACCATTTCTTAGGTGGACGTTACGTTCTCTGGACCCAAACTAGGGACCCAACCCTTCTAGGGGACCTCTTCCCTTTCTGATGGGTGTTTTAATAAGACGGGGCCTCTTAAGGTACCTGACATATCAGGTACCCCGGCGTTTTTCTACTTTTGCTGACTCGCTGAAAGTAAAAATTTCACTTCATATCTAATTTTCTACGAATGAGGAACCTCCTTTTCAATACTGGTTGAATCTATTGTATAAGTTTTCGTCTCTGTAATGAAACGGCTGATTCCAGGTAGATCAGTTCCGATACCAAAAAGGTCATCAGTACATACCTACACTCTAAACCTGACACTTCTTCCGACTCACGGTTTCTTAACTACGAAAACTTGACACCACAACCTCTTCTGAGAACTCTCAGGGAATCTGACGTTCCTTTAGGTTGGTCAGGTAAGACTTCCTCTAGTCGGGACCCTGAAGAAACCTTCCTTACTACGATTTCGACTTTGAGGTCATGAAACCGGTGGAGTACACTTCTCAACTGAGTAACCTTTTCTGAGACTACGACCCTCCCTAACCCCCTTCCTCCTCTTCCCCTGCTGTCTCCTACTCTACCGACCTACCGTAGTGACTGAGCTACCTGCACTCAGACTCACTTGAGGCCCTCAACCACTGTCTGTCCCTCCGGACCAAACGACGTTAAGTACCTCAGAGTTTCTCAACCTGTACTGACTCGCTGACTTGACTTGACTATCTATAGAACTATAAGTGGGGACTTAGCCAGTTGTACAAAATTTTATATTCATTCCAGAGGATGTAACAGTATCAATATTATAGTAACTCACAAGTACGAGTCAGTACAGACTGAGAAACTCTGGGGTACCTGATATCGGATGGTCGAAGGAGTCAGGTACTTTATAAGATCTGTTCTAATGAAATCACCCAACGGTAAAGGATGAGGTCCTCTGGTAGGACTGAGTCTCTAGTTTGGGAACAGAGAACATAGAGGACGTAACCAACCGTCTAAGAAATGGTGACACAACGGAACCTTCGGGTTATAGGTTTTGTATTTGTTTTTAAAATAGATTATTTAAATATAGATCATGTATCGGGTCACAGGATTTTTACAGAACATATCTACGACCAAACAAACAAAACCAAGTCCTATGATAGTTCGAAGTTACCAACATAGACTAAAAATAACAAGAAATCAGAGAATTAAATTTTAATGGGAGACGGGGTGGAACAGAGGTGTGTATGTTAAAAGGGGAAACTAAGAAGTAAAGAAAGAAGAAAGTAAGGACACAAGGAAGTAGGAAGTAAGGAAGGAAGGCGATAGAAAAGACGAAGATAAGGAAAAAAAAGAGAAAGTAAGTAGTTACGTCCAAACAAAACGAACAAATAAACAAACCAAAATAACTGGTCCTTTCAGAGTCTGACGAAAATAAAACATAACCTCATATCGACTAATTGTTGTAACAATATCGAAGTGCACTTGTCCCTTCCCTGAGTTAGTATGTATATATACACAAGTAAGAGGGAGTTTGAGGAGAGCGTACGTGTGACGGTGTATTGTAACTCGTCTCAAAATACTCGATGTGAGATCCAGGAACGACCAATAGGTAAAATTTATATCGTTACACGAGTAAAGGTAGAGTTTGAGGGATTAATAAGGAAGGGGTAGAAAGGGAGAACGGTGGTATTATAGTATAAATACAGTAGGGAATATACACCTCACATTTTTTTAATAATTTTTCTTGAAAAATGTTTTGTCTTCCTCTTAGTGTCCGAATCTATTCTTGGAATACCAATTGTTACATCAAAATTTCTGTTTTTTATTATAACAGAAGAAGTTATATAAAATACAACTTTATTATCAAGAAACCAACTATAGTTACTCATGAGACTCCCCTTTTTTTCGTGTGGTATAAGACGGAATATGACTTTATTCCACTCGATTAATATTTATTTCTACTAGTACATTGGTCCTTCCCGATTAAAACTGAAGTACGACTTAGACGTGGAGAGTGAAATTGGAAACAAAAAGACGAAAACAATGACATTCATATATATAACCCGACGGAGTCCCTTGGGACTGGTGGAAACGGACTTACATTTTAATTTCTTGGAACAACCATTACGACAGGTTTACATCTAACGTCCTTCTTTATTTAATTGTGTAGGAGGACGGACTCCGAACGGTAAGATTCTCTATAAACGTTATTAATTTACCAGAAAAATGAAACCAAAGAATGAAGGAGAGTAGAGACAAGGTATTTTCTTAACTCACAGGTCCCGAGTTGTTCTACCTATAAAACTCTACAATCGTACTTTAGGACAGAGGACCGAAAGATTTATTACAGTATAAGGAACGGAGTTGTGGAGTAGAGAGTTTAAATAACCGGATAGTACTCCGTTTGTCTAGTTTAAACCCGAACCATTTGTAGTCTGATTAGTTAAGGACCATCGATATCCATCTAAGATAATAAAGATGTAAGTCGAGTCAAGTCAAGTCAGAGAGTCAGAACAGGCTGAGAAACGCTGGGGTACTTAACTTCGTGCGGTCCGGAGGGACAGGTAGTGGTAGAGAGCCTAAATGGGTTTGAGTACACGTAGCTCAGTCACTCCGGTAGGTCGGTAGAGTTGAAGACAGCAGAGGAAGAGGAGGACGGGGATTAGGGAGGGTCGTAGTCTCGGAAAAAGTTATTCAGTTGAGAAGGGTACTCCACCGGTTTCATTACCTCTAAGTCGAAATCGTAGGAAGGAAGGTTTCTTGTGGGTCCCAACTAGAAGTCTTACCTGACCAACCTAGAGGAACTTCAGGTTTCCTGAGAACTCTCAAAAGAGGTTGTGGTGTCAAGTTTTCGTAGTTAAGAAGTCACGAGTCGATAGAAATATCAGGTTTAGAGTGTAGGTATGTACTTGTGACGTTTTGTTATCCGAAATGAAGATGTGATTTGAAGGTAAAACGAATCACAAAACGGGTATCATTAGTTTAGTATGTAAACTATTCATAAAGTTTGGTGGGTGTCTATAAGGTTAGAAGATACGAGGATTTAAAAACAGCAGATTCTGATTTTTAACAGAAGGAGACATTATGATAGGGACATTCCAATTATCCCTGTCTGAACGTTTATCTTCATATTGTAATTATTTTCTTTTCTTTCTTTTATTTATTCTCATCTTGCAGTTCACGTGTGTTCTCTTTGATTCAAAACTTTGAGGTCTCTGAAACAAATAAGCATAAGTTCAACACATACGAGGAAATATAAATTAAGTATAGATATATTTTTAGAAATGTGGTACAGATTAAGTGATACCTGATTTTTAAGGTAACTGAATCCTTTTCAGACCTTGTCTCTGATAATTACCTATGTCGTATGGTTTTGAAATGAGTCTGAAGGGGTTATAGGAGATTTCAGTTCACGTTTCATTCCTTTGTTTAGAGATTAAATTTCGGAATATAGACTTTTACAAGGGTATAAAGGATGTAATCAGAAATTGTGTGAGAAAAGGACGGTCATTTTGTAGTTCGCCTGTCTACAAGTTCTGGAGTCCCGGTAGTTGTTTTAACAATAGGAAGTGAACGACTATCATGAATTGGTTTATGGTAAGACAGTAGTTGATGTGAACTTAGGTGACCAAAGTAACACCATATGAAAACGTAACATGAAAAGTTATACGGAGATGTGGTCTTTTCAGTTATAGAGGAAAGGAAGTCGATTCTTCCTGTTGATGTACGTACCTGTAAGTACAGGGGATTGAAATGACTTCCAACGAGAGGTAGGGTGTGATAAATGGGGTACTGCAGTCGGTTCCGAAATTACTATTTTAAAGGGACACACAAAGTCCAAAACTAAGTTGTACGTGTACTAAAGAATCAAACAGATCTTTTATTTCTTCGAACACGTTTTTTAGTACAAGAACGAAAGAAGTTAAAGGACAGAGAGACGGAATCGATTTTACCTGTATTTTAAAGTTTTCTATTTTTACGTTAAAAAGGTTCTATCGATAAATCGTGTACTGGATAAATTTTTTTCTCTGTTTGAGAGAGAAGATTTTTAGTTTTTTCGTTTTATTTTATTTCCGTTGGTTATGCACTTGACACTTGTGGGACTACAAGTTCGACCAAAACCTTTTCCGTCTCCTTGGTCTCTAGTTTAACGGTTGTAGGCAACCTATTAGCTTTTTCGTTCTCTCAAGGTATTTTTATAGATAAAGACAAAATAACTGATACGGTTTCGGAAACTGACACACCTAGTGTTATTTGACACCTTTTAAGACTTTCTCTACCCTTATAGTCTGGTGGATTGGACGGAGAACTCTTTAGACGTACGTCCAGTCCTTTGTTGTCAACCTTGACCTGTACCTTGTTGTCTGACCAAGGTACCTTTTCGTCATGCAGTTCCGACATATAACAGTGAGACGAATAAATTGAAGATACGTCTCATGTAGTACTCTTTGCGACCTGACCTTCTTTGTTCGACCTTACTTCTAAAGACCCTCTTTATAGTTATCGGAGTCTATACGTCTTCTGTTGTAGGAATACCGTCTTTCACTTCTCCTTGAGTTTTCGGAGAACTACTTTCACTTTCTCCTCTCACTTTTTCAACCGAATTTCGAGTTGTAAGTCTTTTGTATCTAGTACCGTAAGTCAGAGTAGTGAAGTACCCTTTATCTACCCTTTTGTCACCTTTGTCACCGTCTGAAATAAAACCCCCCGAGGTGTTAGTGACTTCTACCACTGACGTTGGTACTTTAATTTTCTGCGAATGAGGAACCTTTTTTTCAATACCGGTTGGATGTATCATATAAGTTTTCGTCTCTCTAATGAAACGGTTGATTCCAAAGAGATCAGTTCCGATACCAAAAAGGACACCAGTACATATCTACACTCTAAACCTGACACTTCTTCCGACTCACGGCTTCTTAACTACGAAAACTTTACACCACAACCTCTTCTGAGAACTCCCAGGGAACCTGACGTTCCTCTAGGTTGGTCAGGTAAGACTTCCACTAGTTGGGACCCTAAAGAAACCTTCGTTACTACGATTTCGACTTCAAGGTCATGAAACCGGTGGAGTACGCTTCTCAACTGAGTAACCTTTTCTCAGACTACGACCCTCTCTAACCCCCGACCTCCTCTTCCCCTGCTGGGTCCTACTCTACCGACCTACCGTAGTGCTTGAGCTTCCTGTACTCAGACTCACTTGAGACCCTCTACCACTACCTGTCCCTCCGGACCGTACGACGCTAAGTACCCCAGTGTTACTCAGTCTGTGCTGACTCACTGACTTGACTTGACTTGACTTTGAATAGGATCTAGGGAACGTTTTGTTGTTAATATTCACAAAGATTCAAATTGGTTTATAACGTCCATCACCCAAAATAGAAAAGGACTCTAAGTATTTTAACTGTTTACAAGATTTGTACCAAAGTCAACGTCCTGTTAGGGGTGGTTACTTGGTTTATCAAAATTATCTAGTTCATCACGGGTCGATTCCTTCCCCTAACAAATTCTATAAGTTTAGGAAATCTAGGAGAAGGAAAAGGAGGAATTCGTATTACCGGGATCAGTCGTGTGAGACTTCCTTCTGAAGACACTCAATTCACAGGGTGGTCCATGGTAATAGGAAGTGATTTAAATTGTTTTAATGGTAAAAGAGTACCTCGTTTTGATTGGTACAGAGATTCAAGAGAGGTCAAAAACAATGACTTTCATTCAGACACGGGGGGAGGGAGTTTGGACGAAGAGGTTGTGTGTTTGTTTGTCTTTTCAACCTCAAACCTCCTCTCTCTCCAGATGACTTCCCGGTACGACTCTACTACTGAGTACAGGGTTTCGGGACTTGAGGTACCTCCAAAATCATTCGTGAAAATTTACATTCTACTCCTTCCCCGTACCAATCATTTTAAGAACCCCAGGAAATAAGAGTGAAGACAGGTGTTTCCAGTCCAGTATAAAAAGATTTGGAGGTTATTCTGCTCGTAATCAGAGACAAGACATTGAAAAATTGAGAGATACTTACCTAAAAATTTCGAGTGTTAGAACTTTTATCCGACAGGATGTATACAATCCGAGAACCGTTACAAGAAAGTGTTTCCACGTCTCGGTCTCGCTGGTTCGTGTTCATTGTCTCGTTTCTAATTTCATTTTTCTTATGTAGATTATACTTCTTATGTAGATTATGTAGATTAAACCAGATGGGATAATGTGACAGTGACAGGGTTGTTTATTTTTACTCTGGATCACCAAACACCCGCATAAAACACTAATCGAGAGAGTGCATGGGGTATGTCCATACAAACATCATTGTTGGATATCGTAAAAGTCCCTTTTTTTTTTTTTTTCGATGAAAACTTGTCCTACATTAGATGTAAACTCAATGTCCGGAGTCGTTGTAGAGTCAGACAGTTAATCTTGGAGATCGTCTTTCTGTGACAGTGGTTACGATTTCCGGTCTTTGTGAGAAACCCAAAGACCTAAACCTTTGAGGACCCAGACATTCGGGGATCTCAATTAACCTATATATGAAAAACCTCTCCATTAATAACTTGTTAATTAATAATCCGGAACTACCTATGACGGGTCTACTGAATACCGACACTTCAACAGAGTACTGGTCTTTAGGGTTAGCGTGACAGGTCAGTCTAGAAACTACAACGACCCACTCCCTTTAAGTCCTTAAAAGGGATCGTTTCATTTTTATCATGGTTGGCTTCAATCGTTTTAGGTCTGTTCGACTTCAAACTGTTAAGGTACTTTTACAGAGTCCTTATGGTGAGGTAAGGAGTCCGTATGATCTTTTCCTTCCTGATAGAGGTCACCGAGTTATCTTTAAGTCGATATCTCTGGAAGACCTGGTGTGAACTCGAGGCGGTCCAATTAAAGATGTTCCTACCCTATCTCGTGTCGACACACGGATACACGATTCAGTGAAGTTAGCAAAGACTGAGACGTTGGGGTACCTGACATCGGACGGTCCGAGGAGACAAGTACCCTAAGAGGTTGGTTCTTATGACGTCATCTGACGGTACAGGAGGAGGAACCCTAGAAGGAGTTGGTCCCTATATCTGGGGTAGAGGACATAATACCCGGTAAAGAAATGACGACTCTGTGTCCTCTTCGGGTCTTATATCGACTGTAGGTTGGTTTTTCTTGACTGTCCCTCTCTTGACAGGTAATGGTTCTCATTCGGTGATCAAAGTGAAGTCCTCACCTTTTAAAGTTGATAAAGATAAAATTATGTAGAAGATGGACTGTCACTAGATAATATTTATTGTGACATTTTCGGTATAAATTAACATTTATATGGATATTTTGTGTAGCGGACAATAACTGTAAAACGGTTCTAAAAGATTAGGTGGAAGAAAGTAGATCAGTCTAGAAGTTATTAAACTTTAATAAAGAGATATCGTCTTTTATTCGAATACTTATTTAATTAGTGTTATTTTTGACTTATATATACAACGAAAATAGTAAAAAGGGGTTTCTTACAGTACTTTTCCTTTAGAGATAGAAAGATAGGAAAGATATAGTCATTTCTTAAATTATAAACACTTGAGACGGGTTTCTTCGGTGTCAATTGTGTGACTGTAAATGTCTCTGATTAAATACAGAGTCTGAGATGTGTACCTGTATTGGTCTACCACTTGAGGTTTTAGTCTAACTAATATAAGAAACGTCGGTTTTTACCTCTTCGAGATATATCAGTCGTTTTTGTTGAGACCCTCGACTGACACCGAGTGTAGTACTTGAGGAATAACGGATTAAGTCTGACTTTAACTTCTTTCGTTACTTTTGGTGATGTGGTAAGTCCATACTGGATTTAGTTTAGGGAACACTAATATGTGACCTTCACTCTTTATCTAAATTCCCTGATGTAGACTATCTTATCTCACGGACTACTTGATACCTTACTCCAAGTACTGTAACATGTCCTCTGTCCCTAGTTCTGGTAGGGGTACCTTTTCTTTACATTTTTTCGTTTTAACGACAGACCCCTCGAGAATGTTTATCGACACTTTTCTTCTCTTCACATTTCGTTTCCTCTTTTACTTCATACGTTCGTAGACTTACGTCTCAATGTTTCTTATCGTTCCTCTCTATTCTTTCCGAAGAAGTCACTAGTTATGTTTTTTTATCTCTTTTTGTTATCTTACCCTTTCTGATCTCTAGAGAAGTTCTTTTAGTCTATATGGTTCCCTTATAAAGTACGTTTCTACCCGAGCTATTTCCTGTCTTTACCATACCTGGATTGTCTTCGTCTTCTATAATTCTTCTCCACCGTTCTTATGTGTCTTCTTGACATGACTTTTCTAGAGGTGTTGGTTCTATTAGTGCTACCATACTAGTGAGTGGATCTCGGTGTATAGGACTTTACACTTCAGTTTACCCGGAATCTTTCGTAGTGATGTTTGTTTCGATCACCTCCACTACCTTAAGGTCATCTCGACAAAGTCTAGGACTTTCTACTACGACACTTTCACGACTTGAGTTATACGGTCGTTTAAACCTTTTGAGTCGTCACCGGTGTCCTGACCTTTTCCAGTCAAAAGTAAGGTTAGGGTTTCTTTCCTTAACGGTTTCTTACGAGTTTGATGGCTTGTTAACGGGAGTAGAGGGTACGATCATTTCATTACGAGTTTTAAGAGGTTCGGTCCGAAGTCGTTATACACTTTGTACTTGAAGGTCTATAAGTTCGACCAAAACCTTTTCCATCTCCTTACTCTCTAGTTTAACGGTTGTAGACGACCTAGTACCTTTTTCGTTGTCTCAAGGTCCTTTTGTAGATAAAGACAAAATAACTGATACGGTTTCAAAAACTGACACACCTATTGTTATTTGCCACCTTTTAAGACTTTTTCTACCCTTATCGTATGGTGGACTGGTGGGGAACTCTTTGGATATACGTCCAGTCCTTCGTTGTCAATCTTAACCTGTACCTTGTTGTCTGACCAAAGAATATACTCTTCCTCATGCAGTTCCGACATATAACGGTGGGACGAATGAATTGAATATACGTGTCATGTAGTACTCTTTGCGACCCGACCTTCTTCTTGTTCGACCTTAGTCCTAATGACCCTCTTTATAGTTATTGGAGTCTATACGTCTACTGTGGTGGGAATACCGTCTTTCACTTCTCCTTGATTTTTGGAGAACTACTTTCACTTTCTCCTCTCACTTTTTCGACCGAATTTCGAGTTGTAAGTCTTTTGTTTCTAGTACCGTAGGCCAGGGTAGTGAAGTACCCTTTATCTACCCCTTTGTCACCTTTGTCACAGTCTGAAATGAAAAAACCCAAGGGTTTAGTGACGTCTACTACTAACGTCGGTACTTTAATTTTCTGCGAAAGAGGAACCTTCCTTTCAATACTGGTTATATCTATCGTGTAACTTTTTGTGTCTGTAATGATACGATCGTTTACAGGTAGATCAGTTCCGATAACAAAAAGGTCACCAGTACACACTTAAAATATGAACCTACCACTTCTTCCGACTCGCGGCTTCTTGACTATGAAAAGTTGTCACCATAACCTCTTCTGAGAACTCTCAGGGAACCTGACGTTCCTCTAGGTTGGGCAGGTAAGATTTCCTCTAGTCGGGACCCTAAAGAAACCTTCTTTACTACGATTTCGACTATGAGGTCATGAAACCGGTGGAGTACGCTTCTCAACTGAGTAACTTTTTCGGAGACTACGACCCTCCCTAACCCCCGTCCTCGTCTTCCCCTGTTGTCTCCTACTCTACCGACCTACCGTAGTGGCTGACCTACCTGCACTCAAACTCACTTGAGACACTCAACCACTACCTGTGCCTCACGACCTCACGACGTCAAGTACCCTAGTGTCTCAATCCGTACGGACTCGTTGATTTGACTCACTCGACTTAAGTCTCTTTTTGAATCTTTTATAGAATTACTAGGGTGATTGGTCTCACCACACTAACGAGTGAGTCTCGGTCTATAGGACCTCACACTTCAGTTCATCTGGAATCCTTCTTAGTAATACTTGTTTCGATCACGTCCACTACCTAAAGGTCGACTCGACAAAGTTTAGAATCTTCTACTTTGACATTTTCACGATGCGAGTTATACGGACATTTAAACCTTTTGAATCGTCTCCGGAGTCCTGACCTTTTCCAGTCAAAAGTAAGGTTAGGGTTTCTTCCCTTTACGGTTTCTGACAAGTCCGATCTTGTTTTAACGTGACTAAAATGTACGATAGTCCGATTACGAGTTTTAAAAGGTTAGATCCGAAGTTATCATGCACTTGGTTATTAAAGGTTTACAAACGTAACCTAAATATTTTCCGTCTCCTTGGTCTCTAGTTTAACGGTTGTAAGCAACTTAGTATCTTTTTCGTTCTCTTAAGGTCTTTTTTTAAGACGAAGTAACTGATAGGATTTCGGAAACTGACACAAGAAGTATTCCTAACACCTTTTAAGAATTCCTCTACCCTTCTGGTCTGGTGGAATGGACGGACGACTCTTTAGACATACGTCCAGTTCTTCTTTGTTAATCTTGGTCTGTACCTCGTTACTTGACCAAGGTTTGACCCTTTCCTTATACAGTTTCGACATGTAGCAGAGGGACGAATAAATTGAATCTAAGTCTTATGTAGTAATCTTTACGACCTGACCTACTTCGTGGTGGACCTTAGTTCTAAAGACCTTCTTAATAGTCATTGGAGTCTGTCCGTCTACTACGGTGGGAATACCGTCTTTCCATTTTCCTTGATTTATTGGACAACTCCTCCCACTTCCTCTAACTTTTTCGAGAAAATTTTAAGTGGTAAGTTGTTTACCTCTAGTACTATAGGTTAGGGTGATGAAGCACCGTCTATCTACCCCTTTGTCACTGTCTGAAATAAAAGAAACCGAGGTATTATTGACGTCTACCACTGATGTTGGTACTTTTTTTTTTTTTTTTCAAACGAAAAAACCTTCTTATCGATACTGTTTGGATCTCTCGTATAATTTTTCGTCTCTGTAATGACTGTTTCCAGGCAGATCAGTTTGGATACTAAAAAAGTCATCAGTACATTCTTACACTCTTAACCTGGTGTTTACAACGACTCACGACTTCTTAACTAAGAGTCTTGACACAACAACCTTTCTGAGAACTCTCAGGAACCTGACGTTTCTCTAGTTCGGTCAGTCTTTAATGAGAATTATTGAGTACCTTCCTGACTACGACCTCGACTTCGAGATTATGTAACCGGTGGACTACGCTTCTCGGTTAAATAATCTTTTTGGAGACTAAGACCTTTTCTGACTTCTGACCTCCACTGTTTTTCTACGGTCTCCTACTCTACCAACCTACCGTAGTGACTAAGTTACCTGTACTCAAACTCGTTTGTGGAGGTCCTCTATTACTTCCTGTCCTTTCGGTGGACACGACATCAGGTATCCCAGAGTTTACAGCCTGGACTGATTCTCCGACCTATGATGTTATTGTTGGACGGCCTTAGAGAAACAACATATCTTCTTTAATTGTATCCCGAAGGTACCCCCAAGTGTCCATTGTATAGGTGGACGTAACGTCCTTTACTCTCTCTGTCACTAAACTCGGGACCTACCTCTTCTAAAGGACCTCCTCCTTAGCCGGATGGATAAGGTTATAAGAACGACCCTTTTAGAGTACCTGTCTTCTCGGACCACCCGATGTCAGGTATCCCAAAGTTTCTTAACCTGTAATGACTCGTACTCGTTGGTTGGTTGGTCTCTAATTGTAGTGTAACATTTAGAAGATCCACAGTTATTTTATTTTAAAAATTTTTCCATACCCTACACATCTCACACGGTTAAATCAATAAAAGGTGGTTACGAACCCAACGTTAGTTCAATAAATCATTGCAATATCAGAAAATAAATAGGAAACGATGTCTATTTTATATAACAACCACAAAAAGACGAATAATTATGTAAACTATAAAACACTCAAAGATAAATCTATAATCAAACAGACAAATGTTAGGTAGACATTCATCTCTATCAGATCTTATACACAGGTATGACGTATCGAGATCCGAGTCCTTGACTACATTCGGTGGTCTTATACTCGTACACCCCTGTCCCATGTTATGAATCTGGAGTTCTGAGGACTATATCGTTTGTACACACAAGTATTATACACACTTAGCACACTGGACGTCACAAACTTTGTAGTATTCGTCCTCCCCAAAAAAAACAGAAAAATTTTTATAAGAATCAACGTTAAATAGATAATTTTCTTGATATGAATCTTAGACTCGTGTATATGTGTGTATGTATCATAGAAAGACAACAGATCTCTACAGATCTCTAAGTTTATTTGTGTCCGTAGTCCCTAATTAATATTTGACCCTAACGAAACGAAAGACTTCAGTCTTCAAGATAATCCCTTGAATGGAATTTTTACGGGGAAGAAAAGACTTATCTAACATCTTGTGAACTCTCTAGCGTTACTGGGTCAATCTGGGATGTTTTACAAATAAATAGAGACTGGAGTTGAAAATTTTAACAAGGAATGAAGTGAATTTGATCTGTTTATTAGAACGACAAGGCGTCTGTTTTATCAATACGAGTTTGGAACTCCGGAAACGTGACGACAAGTGAATAGAACCTACCAGAAGAGACATATGACTGTACCTTAGACGACTTATAGGATCTCCAAATTTACAGTGGTGACCCTCCGAAGAGACTCGTGAGTCGTTATGACTGGTGAAAATAGGACGAGATAAAACAGACAAAAAGGAGAAAATCGTACCTCTTGAAAGATTTTACTAAATATTACATGAAAAATCAGATCTATATCATCCTCAATATTTAATAAACACAAACCTTTTACCAAAAACAAAACAAGACTAGACGATAAGTGACCTCGTACGTTTCATGTACATTATCATACACCGGTAAATTATCTGTGTTATTTATTCACCCTACTTATACTGTACCTCCTAGAGTTAAAGACGGAAAGATATTTCATAATTAAGTTAAATAATTATTTATAAACATTGATTCGATACTCTTTACTTTGGTCGTGATAATATCACAAGAGTCTAATGGAATGAGTTCTATCAAGATTTAGTTCTGGGTGTTTCCTTCCTCTTATCTCTGAAATACACCAAACAAATAGTTATTGATACTAACTGTAGGTACCGTACCCATACACGAGTGTGTGTATATAAACATATATTCACGTGAACATAATAGTAAAAGTATTTTGACAACAGAAACCTAAAAAGTTAGAAACACTGTAACAGTTTTAAACCTTAAATCTATAGTCAAAAGTATAATTTTATGTCTTCTCCTACCGTAAGTAGTATCACTTAACTTATACATCAAGTACCTATCTGTTTTTATTTCTTTTTATGTTTTATGTAATGGGTTGTATTACTTGTGTCTTATAAAAACTTCCGTCACACTCACTTTACCGTTTCTCTCCGTCTTTTCATCGACTTCTACTTATATCTTTAGATCTTAGTTCCTTCTTGATAAAATTTTACACTTTCTGACCTTGTGCACATGTGGACACCGACTAAGTACAACTTCATACCGTTTTGGTTATGTTATACCATTTCATTAATCGGAGGTCAATTTTATTTAAATATAATTTTTATTTTATTTTACACTTTCTGACAGTAAATCCTCTTTCCTGATAGGTTCTTTAACTTCCTTTCGTAAGTTCTTTCTATCATTTATTTACTACGGTTTATAAGGTATTTTGGACACTCTTTTTACTATTATACCGTTTGTTCATTTTCACTATTGGGGATAGTATATAAGGGACGACCATTCAGCGAAGTCAGCACACGTTGAGAGACGCTGAAGTATCTACCGTCGGGTGGTCCGAGGGGACAGGGACCCTAAGAGGTCCGTTCTTGTGACCTCACCCAACGGTAAAGGAAGAGGTTACGTACTTTCACTTTTCACTTTCACTTCCGCGAGTCAGCACAGGTTGAGAAGCGTTGGGGGACCTGACGTCAGATGGTCCGAGGAGGCAGGTACCCTAAAAGGTCCGTTCTTATGATCTCACCCCACGGTATATATAAGGGACCACCCCCCCCTCCCTTTAATTCTTTTTACCAATTACACACAGAATCAAGTCTGACGACATTGTTTGATGACGATTTGGTCCACCAAATTTGTTGTCTTTAAAGAGTGTCACGAATTCTGGCCTTTCGGTTCTAGTACCACAGTCGTCTAAAACACAGACCACAACAGGACGGAAGAACAAGTTTCTATCGACAGAGGATCGATCTGGAAGTTTACCGTCCTACCTTCTGTCTCGAGAGACCTCAGAGGAAATAACTTCATTTCTTAGGGTGATTCTTCCCGAGGAGGAATTACTAGATTAATGGAAGGTTTCCGGTATAGAGGATTTCAGTAACGTGACTCTTAAGTCAAGTCAAGTCAGTGAGTCAACAGAGACTGAGAAACGTTGGGGTACCTGTCGTCGTGTGGTCCGAAGAGACAGGTAGTGGTTGAGGACCTCGAACGAGTTTGAGTAAAAGTAACTCACCCATTACGGTATCTTGGTAGAGTAGGAGACAGTAGGGGAAGAGGACGAGGGAAGTCAAAAAGGGTCGTAACCCCAGAAAAGGTCACTTAGTCAAGAAAGGTAGTCCACCGGTTTCGTAACCTCAAAGTCGAAGTCGTAGTCAGGAAGGTTACTTATAAGTCCTGAGTAAAGGAAATACTAACTGACCTAACTACAGTCACGTCAGGTTCCCTGAGAATTCTCTGAAGAGGTTTTGGTGTCAAGTTTCCGTAGTCAAGAAGTCGAGAGTGTAAAGAATTACCAGGTTGAGAGTGTAGGTATCTACTGATGACCTTTTTGGTATCGGAACTGTTCCACCTGGAAACAACCGTTTCATTACAGAGACGAAAATTTATGTGACAAATCCAAGCAGTATTGAAAAGAAGGTTCCTCGTTCGTGGAACATTAAAGTACTGACGTCAGTGGTAGACGTCACTAAAACCTCGGGGTATTTTATGAGACAGTGACAAAGATAACGAAGGGGCAGATAAACGGTACTACATTACCCTGACGTACGTCATTATAATGGAAAAACTTACAACTCGAAATTCGGTCAAAAAAGTGAGAGAAGAAAGTGAAAGTGACTTTCCGAAAAATGATTTCTCATGACATTTTTATTCTTGTTTTATTCAAATAAACGATAGTACATTCTTAGCTTAGTGGTCAGATACAGGCTACGTCCTATGTCGTACGAACCCCGACCACGTGCCCCTACTGGTTCTCCCTACAATACCCCTCCCTCCACCCTCTCCCCAAGTACAAACCCTAGCGTACATGTGGGCACCACCTAAGTACAGTTACATACCGTTTTGGTTATGTCATAACATTTCATTTTATTTCATTTTTAATTTTACATTTTGTTTGTTTGTTGTTTGTTTGTTTGTTTTTCCATATTTGGGGGCGAATATTCGTGATCCCTGCGTTACTATTTATATTCGTTGTGACGACATACAATATACACTTTCGACAATTCTTTCATTTAGGATTCTCAAGGTTAGTACCCCTTCTTTAAAGAAAAGAAAAAAAAAAAAATGAAACTTAGATACATTCTATCTACAAGTGATTCGAATAACACTGGTAGTAAAGTATTGTGTACATTTAGTTTTAGTGATACGACATATGAAATTTGAATATGTCACAACATATAGTTAATATAGACTTACTTTGACCTTCCCCTTTACTTATTTCATCCTTATTTCATTCTTTTTTTTTATTTTTCATTTATTTTAAAAGTCACTAGAAGTCAATGGGTTATCCGATGACTTTGTAACATTATTTTCATGTGACCTTGTAACATTATTTTTATATCGATAGTTTTTTTTTATTTTATACTACAAAAAATTTCTCCATTTTTAATTCAACTTTTCACTTTTAATTCCCCTATCATTCTTATCTATGATGTGAACTGGAATAGGTTTTCTCGACGGTATACTGGTACGTTAGGGTGAGGACCCATATATAGACCTCTTTTTGTTCTAGTTCCTATGTACATGGTGGTACAAGTAACGTTGTAACAAATGTTATCAGTCACGTACATTTGTTGTTGTTGTCTCCTTACCTATTTCTTCTACACCATGTATACATGTTATATTACGATGAGTCGGTAATTTTTATTAATTTATAAAGGAAAAAGTGTTTGTGTTTACCTGGATCTCTTACAGTATGACTCACTTCATTCAGTCCGTCTCTTCTTTATAGTATACTGTGGAGAGTATTCATCTTAGATGTTTCATTACTATCTTTACTTGAATGTTTCGTCTTTCTTTAAACGTCTAAATCTTATGATTAAACATCAACGACCCCCCTCCCTGTCAATCCCTCAAACCCTACCAGTACGTATGTGATAGTGTAAATTTTACATATTAGCCCCCCCCCCCCTTTCTACCGCCTCCTTATCCTACCCTTCTGGTGAAAGAGGGAGTGTTTAAGGAGTTTTCTTGTAAAGTTGCGGCTCGTTTGAGGTGTTTTGTTGAAGACATCCGACCGTCTCCTGTAGTCCGTTGGTCTTTTCGTCTGGTAACAGAAGTTTTTGTCCATCCTTTTTTATATTTTCTGCTTTTTCCTCTGTTTCCTCCACCCCTCCCTCGAGGCAGGACCCTTCCCTTCGGGCAGGGCCCTTCCCTTAAAATTCTTCTCTCCAAAGGTTTGTGGTCCTTTGTGAGAGGGACGGCTCAGACACCGCTCGGAACCTTTGTGTCTCCCGTCGTATTGTCCTTCCTTTTTATTTATTTATTAATTTTGGTTCTCTAATGTTCGGGTTGTCATTGAGGGGGTCGCCTTTCCGTCGTGTCTGCGGACGTAGGCGGTAACCCTTCACCCCCGTCCCGTCCCTGCGCGCCCTCCGCGCCCGACGTCTCGAAACATTCTTAGCCCGTCCTTGCGGGGTGCGTGTTGGTCTTGCTAGATTGAACCCGATCGTTTGGTCTGACACCCTATCGATGGTGCCCTTTTCGAGCTTGTATTCTGAGACGGTCCTGACACGTGTCTTGGTTCCTGCCTTACCCTTTTCGGTGGACGTCTGGTAGGGGGCGGCCCCTGTCCGTCGGTCTCGGCATTCCTGACCTTTCCCCGTTAACGTCTGGACCTCTCTGAAATGAATGGATTGACGTTCGTCCGAAGAAACGATTCTGAAGACCCCCACGACCTGTCAGTGTTAGACGGAGTGTCCCCCGTGGTCGCCAGGTGGGTCTTTCGACTCCTCGTCGCCGTCTTTTCCACTGTTCGGCGCCGCTAGCGCGAGCGGTTTGAGGACTCGATGAGCCTGGACCCTGCCCGTGTTTCGTGTCAGGGTCGACTTAGACACGAAGACTCCCGACGGACTCGAGACTTGGACTCGCCGAACCTGGCCTCTTCACGTGCGTCGGAAGCCAAGGGCCGACTCGTAGCATCTCGGCCTCGCCAAACACGCGGCACTCTTCCCTGTTCAGTTCGCCCCGACTCTGTGTGCTGTCGCGATAAACAAACGTCGTAGGGGGGAGGGGTGTCGCGCTGACTTGATCACTCGGATTTTTTGGTCGTTTGTCTTCTTCAATTTGTCTCCCTTGGTGGAACCTTCACTAGGGTGTGCCGGGTGTAGTTTCTTCCCAGTCTATATAAAAATGATAAAAATTTTAGTAAGGAAAAACAACAACAACAAAAAACAAAAAACACAAAAAAAGAAAAAAGAAAAAAAAAAAGGATTGAAAAAAAGTTAACAATTCTGAAGATAAAGAGGAGATTAAAAATAAAGATATTGGTTGATAATGATAGTTTTTTTCTTTTTTTATGAAAAAAAAAAAAAAAAAATTCCGTTTGTGGTATATATCAGAAACCTACCAACAACCACCAAAAAACCAAAAAAAAAACAAAAAAGTAAAAAAACAAACAAACAAACAAAAATTATTAAGAACAAAACAAAAAAAAAAGAAAGAAGGAAAAAGGAAGACGAAAAGAAATTATAACATAGAAACTTTTAGGTTGGAGATGAGATCTAAAAATTAGAAACGAGAATCCAAAAACAACAGTTAAAACATGTAAATTTTTGGGTTTGAAGTGATGGGTTCAAATGGACTCTCGCTCTGATGACCGAACTGGTGAGAGAGAAGGAAACCTGAGAGGAAAAAGAGATGGTCCACCGGAGACACAGAAAAGAGGGGGTAGAGAAAAAGATAGGTTGAGACACTTAGAGGCACACAAGGTCTGCCACCTCTTGTGGATTCCTTGACCAATGACCGTCCTAAACAGAGAGAGGAAGAGTAAGGAGAGAGAATAGGAGGACCAGTGGAGACAGATGAAGGAGGGAGAGGAGAAGGGGTATATTGAGACATTTATGGAGACTCGCCAGGTCTGATATCTCGCGTGTATTCCTTCACTGATGACCGATCGAACGAGAGAGGAAAAAACTAGAGTGGTGTAGAGTAAGGTCAATGGAGATTGATGGGGAAGGTAGAAGAGAAGAGGAACATTGTGTCACTTGGACAGACTCACAGGGAGTTACACCTCTTTGAAAAGTAGAAATTGGATCTACAAAATAGTAACCACGACATATCTACCTCTTCAGATCTCCGATGACATTTTTATTTTGACTTTTGATCTTCGTCCTCCGAATTTAGGTTTCGGACTTTTGCAATCTCTTGAGAACTTAAGTCCCTTGTAATTCGTTATCCTCGAGTAGTTTTCGGAAGTATGGATGTGACTTTGGTTCGAGGTGGGTTCCCGGTTGTTCAAGGTTTTGTTCTGTATGGTGAGTTTAAGAGGTCGTTGTGTCCTTGTGAGGGGACTCGAAGTTATATGTCCGTCGAGTTTTAATAAGGTTTTGGAAATTACAGAGTATTGGGTAATGACCAGTGAGGTGACGTGAGGTCTCTCTTCTTTGGGTCGAGGTGGGTGGTCTTGAGGTTATGTTCGGAGGGATTGGTCCTTTGGAACCGTTCGGTGACTATCTTGGGGTGGGTGTCACTCCTTCGAGGTATTATTTCTCTTGAGGTGTTTAATGGTCTTATATTTTTTCGGTGGGGTTTGCGTCGTTATATTTGTTCTACTTCTCTGTCTCCTTATGAGTCGTCCATTTCCTTGTCCTCTCAGCGGGTGGTTTGGTTTGGTTTCTCCTTCTTCATCCCTTAGATGGACTCTTCCTTAAGGCTTATAATTATCACTTTTACTAGGTTTTAGAACTGTAGTTTTACCTTGGTGTCTATTTATCGGATCTCTGTTCCCAACTCTTCTACGTTCTTTCCAAATTGTTCCTGGATCTTCTTTATTTTTTCTCAGTTTTATATTACTTATTACGTTATTTACTCTAGTCTTTGTGAGACCTCCGTTGTTTATCATCTTATTGCCTCCGTCTTCTATCCTAATCACTTTATCTTCTATCTTACCATCTTTATTTACTTAGTCTCTCCTTTGTTCTTTTTGCTTAATTTTCTTTACTCCTGTTAGAGTCTCTGGAGGTCCTGTTATACTTTGCGAGGTTGTAAGCTTAATATCCTCAGGGTCTTCTTCTTCTGTCTTTCTTTCTAGTACTCTTTTAGGAACTCCTCTATTATCAACTTTTGAAGGGATTTTACCCCTTCCTTTATTAGTGGGTTCAGGTTCTTTGTGTCTCTCAAGGTTTATCCTATTTGGGTTCCGCTTTGTGGGGTTCTGTGTATAATTAGTTTAATTGTTTCTAGTTTGTGTTTCTTGTTTATAATTTTCGTCGTTCCCTTTTTGTTGTTTATTGTGTGTTCCCCTAAGGGTATTCCTATTGTCGACTAGAAAGTTATCTTTGAGAAGTCTGGTCCTCCCTTACCGTTCTGTATGAATTTCACTACTTTCTTTTATAGGATGTCGGGTCTAATGACATGGGTCGTTCCTAGAGTAAGTTTATGCTTCCTCTTTAGTTTTCGAAATGTCTGTTCGTTTTCGACTCTCTTAAGTCGTGGTGGTTTGGTCGAGAGGTTGTTTAAGATTTCCTATAAGAGATCTGTCCTTTGTGTTTTTCCCACATATTTGGGCTTGGGTTTTGTTATTTCATTTACCATTGCCCTAGTATGAATAGTTATTAATGGAATTTACATTTACCCAACTTGCGGGGTTGGTTTTCTGTTTCTGACCGGCTTACCTATGCCTTTGTTCTGGGGAGATATACGACGAATGTTCTCTGGGTGGAGTTTTGTTCTCTGTGTATGTCTGACTTTCACTTCCCGACCTTTTTCTATATGGTGTGTTTATCTCTGGTTTTCTTTCGTCCTCACCGTTATGAGTATAGGCTACTTTATCTTAAATTTTGTTTCCGACACTTTTCTCTGTTTCTTCCGGTGATGTATTACTAGTTTCCTTGTTAGGTTCTTCTTCTATATTGTTAATATTTATATATACGTGGGTTATATCCTCGTGACGTTACACATTCTGTTTACAATTGTTCATACTTTCCCCTTTAGTTGTTATTGTGTTATTATCACCCTCTGAATTATGGGGTGAGTGTGGATACCTGTCTAGTTGATTTGTCCTTTAGTTGTTTCTTTGTGTTTGAAATTTACTATGTAATCTAGTCAATCTGGATTAACTATAGATATCCTGTAAAGTGGGGTTTTGTTACTTAAAGTGAAAAAAAAGTTCACGAGTACCTTGGAAGAGGTCCTATCTAGTGTAGGACCCGGTATTTAGATTTGAACTATTTAAGTTTTTTTAGCCTTAGTAAGGTTCGTAGAAAAGACTGGTATTACGTAATTCTAATCTAGAGTTAATGTCCTCTTTTTGATAATTTTTAAGGTTGTATACCTCGAACTTGTTGTGTGAAGACTTATTGGTTGTTTAGTGTCTTCTTTTGTTTTTTCTTTAGTTTTATAGGTATCTTTGATTACTTTTACTTTTGTGTTGTTGGGTTTTGGACACCCTGTGATAATTTCGTCACGATTCTCTTTTCAAGTATCGTTATGTCCGTATGGAGTTCTTTGTTCTTTTTTCAGTTTATTTATTGGATTGAGATGTTGATTTCGTTGATCTTTTCCTTCTTAACCTCTTGGGGTCTCAATCATCTTCCTTTCTTTAGAATTTTTAATCCCGTCTTTATTTACGTTTTCTTTGTTTTCTCTGGTATCGTTTTTAGTTGTTTCGGTTTTCGACCAAGAAACTTTCCTATTTATTTTAACTGTTTGGTAATCGGTCTGAGTAGTTCTTCGTTTCTCTCTTTTTAGTTTAGTTATTTTAATCTTTACTTTTACCTCTCTAGTGTTGTCTGTTGTGTCTTTATGTTTCCTAGTATTCTCTGATGATAGTCGTCAACATACGGTCATTTTACCTGTTGTACCTTCTTTACCTGTTTAAGAATCTTTTCATGTTAAAAGGTTTTGACTTGGTCCTTCTTTATCTTTTAGAATTGTCTGGGTAGTGTTCGTGCCTTTAACTTTGACATTAGTCTTTAGAAGGTCGTTTGTTTTCGGGTCCAGGTCTGCCGAAGTGTCGACTTAAGATGGTTTTTAAAGCTCTTCTCGATTGTGGATAGGAGGAGTTTGAGAAGGTCTTTTAACGTCTCCTTCCATTTGAAGGTTTGAGTAAGATACTCCGGTGGTAGTGGGATTATGGTTTTGGACTGTTTCTATGGTGTTTTTTTCTTTTGATGTCCGGTTATAGTGAGTACTTGTATCTACGTTTTTAGGAGTTGTTTTAAGATCGTTAGTCTTAGTTTGTTGTGTAATTTTTCTAGTATATGGTACTGGTTCACCCGAAATAGGGTCCCTACGTTCCTAAAAAGTTATAGGCGTTTAATTAGTTACATTAAGTGGTGTAATTGTTTAACTTTTTATTTTTGGTATACTAATAGAGTTATCTACGTCTCTTCCGGAAACTGTTTTAAGTTGTAGGTAAATACTGTTTTTGAGAGGTCTTTCGTCCTTGTCTTCCTTGTATGGAGTTGTATTATTTTCGATATATACTGTTTGGGTGTCGTTTGTAATAGGAGTTACCACTTTTTAACTTTTATAAAGGGGATTTCAGTCCTTGTTCTGTTCCCACAGGTGAAAGTGGTGATGATAAGTTGTATCAAGACCTTCAAAACCGGTGTCGTTAGTCTCTTCTTTTTCTTTATTTTCCTTAGGTTTAACCTTTTCTTCTTCATTTTGAGAGTGACAAACGTCTACTGTACTAGGAGATGTACCTTTTGGGATTTCTGAGGTGGTCTTTTAATGATCTCGATTAGTTACTTATATCATTTCAACGTCCCATATTTTAGTTGTGTGTCTTTAGGGAACGAAAGGATATGTACTTATTACTCTTTCATCTTTTTCTTTAATTCCTTTGTTAAGGTAAGTGGTAACGTTACTTTTCTTATTTTATGAATCCTTATATAGATGGATTTCTTTGATTTCTGGATATATATCTTTTGATATTTTGTGACTACTTTCTTTAGTTTCTCCTGTGATTATCTACCTCTTTATATGGTACAAGTACCTAGCCTTCTTAGTTATATCACTTTTACTCATATGATGGGTTTCGTTAAATGTTTAAGTTACGTTAGGGATAGTTCGATTGTCGGTATAAAAAGTGTCTTGATCTTGTTTATTAAAGTTCTAAACATACCTTTATGTTTTTTGGAACTTAACGGTTTCGTTAGCTCTTTATTCTTACCTTGACCTCCTTAGTTGAACAGACTGAAGTCCAAGATGATGTTTCGGTGTCAGTAGTTTTGTCATACCATGACCGTGTTTCTGTGTTTATATCTAGTTACCTTGTTTTATCTTTCGGGTCTCTATTTAGGTGTGTGGATACCTGTGGAATAGAAACTGTTTCCTCCGTTCTTATATGTTACCTCATTTCTGTTAGAGAAATTGTTCACCACGACCCTTTTGACCAGTTGGTGAACATTTTCTTACTTTGATCTAGTGAAAGATTGTGGGGTGTGTTTTTATTTGAGTTTTACCTAATTTCTAGATTTACATTCTGGCCTTTGATATTTTGAGGATCTCCTCTTGTATCCGTTTTGTGAGAGTCTGTATTTAGTGTCGTCCTAGGAGATACTAGGTGGAGGGTCTTAAGACCTTTATTTTCGTTTTTATTTGTTTACTCTAGATTAATTTTAATTTTCGAAGACGTGTTGTTTACTTTTATATTTGTTCCACTTTTCTGTCGGAAGACTTACCCTCTTTTATTATCGTTTACTTCGTTGACTGTTTGTTGATTAGAGTTTTTATATGTTCGTTGAATACGTCGAGTTAAGGTCTTTTTATTTGCTGGGTTAGTTTTTTACCCGGTTTCTTGATTTATCTGTAAAGAGGTTTCTTCTGTATGCCTACCGATTGTTTGTGTACTTTTCTACGAGTTGTAGTGAGTAATAATCTCTTTACGTTTAGTTTTGGTGTTACTCCATGGTGAAGTGTGGGCAGTCTTACTGACGTTAGGTTTTTAGACGTTCGTTATTTACGACCTCTCCCACACCTCTTTTCCCTTGGGAGAATGTGACAACCACCTTTACGTTTGATCATGTCGGTGACACCTCTTGTCACACCTCTAAGGAATTTTTCAACGTTTATCTTGATGGTATACTGGGTCGTTAGGGTGACGACCCGTAGGTGTGGCTCCTTTGGTCTTAATTTTCTCTGTGTACATGGGGTTACAAGTAGCGTCGTGACAAATATTTTCGGTCCTGTATCTTTGTTGGATCTGCAGGTAGTCGTCTACTTACCTAATCTTTCGACACCATGTATATGTGTTACTTCATAATGAGTCGACAATTTTTCTTAAGTAAACTTAGTCAAGACTACTCTACCCACTTTGACCTCGGCTAATATGTCTCACTTCATTCGGTCTTTCTTTTTGTGGTTATGTTATATGATTGTGTATATATACCTTGAATCTTTCTACCGTTACTGCTGGGACATACGTTCTGTCCCTTTTTTCTGTGTCGACACATATTGCCTGAAAACCTGAGTCTCCCTCTCCCTCTCCCACCCTACTAAAACCTCTTACCGTAACTTTGTACATATGATAGTACATTCTTAACTTAGCGGTCAGATACAGACTACGTCCTATGTCGTACGAACCCCGACCACGTACCCCTACTGGGTCTCTCTACAATACCCCTCCCTCCACCCTCCCCCCAAGTACAAACCCTTGTGTACATTCTTAATTTCTAAAAATTTAATTTTTTGTTATTTTAAATTTTTTTACTAAAGAAGCAAGTACAAAACATACTAAGTGTTAACACCGTTAAAAACTTTTAAATAATAACTAATAAGAACTAACACAATGAGTTCAGGGAAGTGGTGATGTTCTGACACTAGGTGTTCCCCCTTTATACAATCATCGTATCAGTACAGGTTTAAAAACAATGGGGTACCTGACATCGAGTGGTCCGAGGAGACAGGTACCTTAAGAGGTCCTTTCTTATGACCTCATCTATCAGTAAGGGAAGAGGTCCCGTAGAAGGACTGAGTCCCGAGTTTTGGATCAGAGGACGTAATGTCTTCTAAGAAATGATAGTGGAGTCTATACATCTATTATGGTGAGATTACCTTCTTTCACTTCTTCTTGATTTCTCGGAGAACTACTCCCACTTTCTCATCTCACTTTTTCGACCGAAATTTGAGTTGTAATGTTTGATTCAAGTGTTGTAGACCAGGACAGTGAAGTACCGTTTATCTTCCCCTTCTCACCTTTGTCACTGTCTAAAATAAAAGAACACTCGGTTTTGAGGATGGGTTGTACCTTTCTACGAACGAGGAACCTTCTTTTCGATACGGGTTGGGTCTATCGTATAATTTTTCATCTCTGTAATGAAACGACTTTTTACAGGTGGATCAGTCTCGATACAAAAAAGATCTGGGGTCTTCATAACAGAAAATTATATACAAATTACACTTTTTCTATAAATACAAGAATTTCTCTTCATCGGTTTTGTTATCGTATCTGTAGTAAAAAAAAAAGTTTTGTGTATAAAACCGGTGACAATTGGGGTAAGTTAAAAAATTAGAATATTTTTAAAGGAAATACAATGATATATAAAATTCGTACAAAAAGTAAAGGACACAGTTGTAATTGAATTACTGTGACAGTTTTAACAAAGTCAAAAGTGAAACTACCCTTGTAAAACCTAGTGTTATGTGTATTAAAAAATAAATTTAAGTTGTTGTTATAACCTGAAAAATAAAATTTTTTCAAAATTTTTAATAGAAACATGGACCTAAAAGTCAAACAGAATAAAAAATATAGAACTAGTACGTAAAGTCATGTGTATATTGATCTGACTATAAGTGGTATTATACTTCTATCCATTGAAGACAAGATTGTTTGTGATAAACTCTATTATTGTACCAAGGGATTCTAAGTATAAGTACTAAATTCTTCCTTTTATTTTGTACCAGAACTTCGTCTCTTTATAATAGGTTGTATGACTGTCGTTATTGATCTTCATATGAAACACAATTTATTTATCTATTTCTATTAATGACGTCATGAAAGTATATAGGAGAAGTCTTACAGTTGGAACTTAATTTCGGAGACACTTATCACAAAGGTTTCTCGATCTCCGATTAAGACTGACTTACAGAACAATAATAACTATTAATCGTCAACAACTCTCAAACCCTATGTTAATCCACGACATTATTTGTAGTCGATTAGACTATCAATAGTTTGGACTTAGTTAATATATCTATCTAATTCGAATCTCATTCTATTTTTTCTCGTCTCGAGACTTTCTGATCCACGATCGTTTTATTCATATCCCTTAATACACTCACTTTCACAAGGAAATGTGTCAGAGATTTATTTACTTAGATACTTTTTTCCTTCATTAAATAAATAGGGTGTTTATTAATTAACTGGCGGGTGACATACGGTCAGTTACTAGATTCATGATTCCTTTATAATAAAGAGAAACAAGTAACTGAAATATAAGTTCATCTTCAGTATCCTTCACGTAATGAGTCAGAGTGAACCTGGTTCTCATGGTTCTTATGTGTGAACCCTACTGATTCATTTTCTGCACTCCTACAAACTCCTGAATGGTCTTGTGTCTGTGGTAAGACACACTACCTAATGAATAAGGTTCTGGAAACTCTCTTTACAAAAAGGTAATATGTTCCATGAGAATAAAAGTGAAAGAATGTAGTTGTTTCTAAAGTATCTTAGGTATTTTTACGATTTCTTGGTTTGAGTCTTTTTTTACGATTGACGATCCCCTTCGACCCGTCACTCAACGTCTTGAGTTGTATGTTTCCCTGTCAAGGGAATTCTGTGTCGACGATCGAGGTAACCGTTACCTTACAGTTATGGTGACGACATTCTTAATAAAGTATCGACGAGAACCATAAAAATAAGTGAGTTTTAGGTTTCAGTGTCCAATCTCGTAGACTAAAGTTTTTGGATCTAAGATACAGGTCCAAAAGTAAGAGTTGTCTTTATTATGTTTGAAGACCGAGTAAAGATAAAGGTGTAACGTAATAACGTCGTCCCCCGACACGTACCGTGAGTCTAAGTATATAAACCTATAACATACTTATTTATTTTGTAAAAGACTTCCGACTTGTGTTTTGTTCTTCAACCGTTTGACAAAATAGTATATCGGAGATTTCAAAGAACACGACACACGAATAAGAGAGTCAGTATAGGTTAAGAAACTTTAGGAAACCTGACATAGGGTGGTCCGAGGTGGCTGGTACCCTTAAAGGTCCTTTCTTATCACCTAACCCAACGGTAAAGGAGGAGGTTCCCTATAAGGTTTAGGTCCCTATTTTGGACTCAGAGAACACAGAGGACGTACCGTCCACCAAAACCCATGTGGATATAATAAAGGAACCCGATTGTCTTCAGTGAAGTTTCAATAAATCAAATTGATTTTTACTTATTTCTTCACTTTCTAATATTTATTAAAGTTCGAAACACCTTAAAAAGTTAATACTTCAGTTCAGCGAATCAGCACAGACTGAGAAACACTGGGGTACCTGACATCGGATAGTCCGAGGAGGTAGGTACCCTAAAAGGTCCGTTCTTATGACCTCACCCACCGATAAAGGAAAAGGTCTACTATAAGGGTTGGGTCCCTAACTTGGACCCACAGAGCGTAACGTCCGTCTACGAAATGGTACACTCGGTGGTCCCTTCGGTAAAGAGTTAATATATATGAAAAAAAAAAAAAAAAATCGAATTTGAATTGAACGGTACTTAAAGTGAAAGGAACATAATACATAGATCTGAGAGTAATTAACTCACCATTTCTATAAAAATCTTATTACTTGTCACTTCAAATTCTATTTAATAATCCTCGGTGGTACTTTTGTATTCACCTCTTTTAGGTGTAAAGTAATAAATTTCTTAGAACAGAAAATCTTATGTAGAACGAACCTCCTTATGTTAAATTATGGTAATAATCAATAAGGGATTAAGTATACGGTGTACCTAACGTTTCTCTAGTAAAAATGTATAACCGAATACTAACTTTTCTGATGTGAAACAAAAATCCTTACACTTTAATTTTCTATAGAGACGTACTATTAGTATAAAACTTTAATCTACCATACTCTAATTCACCCATCTCTATCATCGATGGTTATATTTTCTTTCGACCCTAGACGTTCCTAAATTAGTTTAGATCTTATTGAAAAAATCACAATGACTATATAGGAGTAATAAACTTTACGTTGTCTCTTTACTTTAAATTACAAGGAATCGATATCGTGATCTCTCACTTTGTTTTTATTATCGGTTTCTAGGAACTACGATGTATTACACGTTTCCTATAAAATTATCTCGTTATACTAAAATTTATGAGTAATTATAATAATTTATGTATACTTAGTGTAAAAATTTTAAGACAAACATGATACGGATTTAGATCCTAGAAAGTGTGACTTAATTTATTGATCGTTAGTAATCACAGTTGGTCGATACGATTGAGACTTTTGGTACGTTTGAAGGATTTCTAAAACTGATTATCCTTTTATTTAAAATAATGTCTTATAATTTTCGTCGACGTTTACAGATGAAAATTTAACCTTATACAGGACAATTTAATTTATAGTTATTGTATTTTTCACGGGACCTTAGGTCTTTATTTTGGAACGTAAATACCAAATTAGCTCAAAAAAAAAAAAAAAAAAAAAAAATTCCTTGAATAAAAAGACTTTTCATTTCTAAATGTTTTTATAAACCTTTATTTCAAAACATTAGTTTCTTCTATCGTTAATTTGAAGTCATATGAATAATCCCTTAATAGTAAAGTCATTAATTAGTGTATCTGACGTAGTACGGTTATCTATGACTAGAATTACTTCTACGGTGACAGTGACTTTTCTACTTTATAATTTATTTCAGGTTTTATATGATCAAACTAGATTTGAACATTTTTATCCCAATTGAAAGGAACCTCCGTTTAAAATGTAACCTCCCATACTATTCCCTATTACATCTTTGGACACACATTTAAATTATGGACACTTATGAAACCGTATCGTGATAAGTTTTATATTAGGTGTCTGAGTAAAGTGATTCAACAAATACTGACAGGTATTACTTAATGGGATCTTTAAGTACACTTACAACTCTTTTAAAACCTTCGTTAAACGGTCCCATTAATATAGACAACTTAGATTACTATTTCTACACCTTGAAAATTAAATGCACATAGAATCTTTATAGTCAAAAGGTTGACTAATTAAATATAACATAATGAATTTTCGTAGTCAAAGATCACCTCACCTTAATCGTTGATTTAGTCTCTTATTCGTGTTAAAATACAAAAACTTTACTATATAACCAGACTAGGTTAATACTCTCCGGTATCTCAGGAGATTTGTGAAGGAGATTTAACGAATAAAGACGGAAAATAAAAACACTCTTTTGAGTCATAAGAACACTTCTTGAGTGTTAGACGGTAGTGTGTGTGAATCTACACTTAGACTCGAGTCTGTGTATAATCTTCAACATAATATAAACTAAACCGATATCAGAGTTTCGACTCCGATTTGTTCCCATTCCCGTTCTATTCTGTGTAATGTTGTTCTGAACGTTTTTCTTGTGTTCTTCAAAATTATTAGTCAAGAAAATTATCGGTTATCTTTTTTTTTTTTTTTTTTGATCTCAATTTTATTTTTATTATATCATTAAAGAACTGTCCTTTACAATCTTCCATCTTCTGAGGTCCTATTACAAATATAAAGGGTCCATCCTTTCTCCTACTAGGGTGAATTACTCACATACACTCGTCAGTTGTTTCTTTTTTGTTATAATCGTTATTAGTAGGATGGGTGACGTCCTACTTCTCGCACGTGGTCTTATATTTCCTTGAGGTAGTGGTCCACCCGAAGGGACCATCGAGTCTCCAATTTCACAGACAGACGTTACCCCCTCTGGTCCTAAACTAGGGACTCAACCCTTCTAGGGGACCTCTTCCTTTACCGTTGGGGGAGGTCATGAAAACGGACCTTTTAGGGTACCTGCTTCTTCGAACCATCAGATGTCAGGTACCCCAGTGTTTCTAAACCTGTATTGATTCGCTGAAGTGAAAGGTAGTGGTCCATGTGACGAATTGGGTCGATTGAAAAAAAAAAAAAGTATTATTTTATAAAAATTACTGTATTAGTCATGTTTTTACTATCAAAGAACATTCAAGGAATAGAGTATTTAAACATCGTATGTTTACCCAATGTTAGTCAAGGCAAGTCAACGAGTCAGTACAGTCTGAGAAACACTACGATACTTGCCGTCGTATAGTCGGAAAGAATAGGTAGTGGTTGAGGACCTCGAACGAGATTGAGTACAGGTAGATCAGCCACTACGGTAGGTTGGTAGAATAGGAGCCAGTAGGGGAAGATGAGGGCGGAAGTTAGAAAGAGTCGTAGTCCCAGAAAAGGTTACTGAGTCAAGAGGTGTAGGCCACCGGTTTCATAACTTCAAAGTCTAAGTTGTAGTCAGGAAGGTCACTTATAAGTCCTGACTAAAGGAAATTCTACCTGACCAATCTAAAGGAATGTCAGATTCCCTGAGAGTTCTCAGCAGAGGTTGTGGTGTCGAGTTTTCATAGTTAAGAAACGACGAGTCGAAAGAAATATCAGGTTGAGAGTGTAGGTATATACTTATGACCTTTTTGGTATCGACACTGACCTACCTTAAAACAGTCGTCTCATAACAGAGACGAAAAATCATACGAGAGATCCAACCGATATTAAAGAAAAGTTTCCTCGTTCACAGGAAATTAAAGTACCGACGTCAGTGGTAGACGTCACTAAAACTTCGTGTTTTTATTTATTTATTTCAGTCGGTGACAAAGGTAATAAAGGGGTAGATAAACGGTACTACACAACCTTGGTCTACGGCACTAGAATCAGAAAACTTACAACTTAAAATTCGGTTAAATAAGTCACAGGAGAAAGTGAAAGTATTTCTCGCAGAAATCAAAGAGAAGTCAAAGAAGGTATTCTCACCATAGTAGACACAAAATACTCCAATAACTATAAAGAAGGTCGTTAGAACTAAGGTGGAACACGAAATAGGTCGGACCGTAAAGTGTACTACATGAGACGTATATTCAATTTATTCGTTCCACTGTCACATATCGGAACTGTATGAGAAAAGGGTTAAACCTTGTTGAGGTAACAAGTCACAGACCAAGATTGACAACGAAGAACTAGACGTAGCCTAAAGAGTCCTCCGTCCATTCCACCAGACCATAGAGGTGGAGAACTTTTAAAAAGGTGTAACAACACTAGATGTATAAGTTTCCAGAACCGTATTAGTTATTTCGTCTTCATCTACAAAAAGACCTTAAGAGAACGAAAAAGATACTAGGTTGCCTAGAAACTTTAAACTAGAGACCAAGGAGACGGAAAAGATATAGGTAGAACTTGTATATCTTCAAGTACCATGTACATGAAAACTTTGGACAGAACCTCTTAAAACTCGTAACGAAAGGATTACACACTTCACTCACCTTAACACGTCGTCAAACTTAACACGACATCTTACTTAACTAATGAAATCCAGCAAAGTAATTTATCTAATCCTGGTTACGTCCTTTTTGTGGTCGTAGTGACTTATCGACCCACAACAGACTTTACGTCAAAGAATTTTTGAGGGGTAATGACGTCATCTTGTGTCGTATTTTATCAGGGACTCTCTTGGAACTGTAAAACGAGTATCTCTAGGTCCTAGTATCATGACCGTGTTTGCCAATAGAGCTAGAAGATCTAGACTTCTATCTTGTGGTTTACGGAGATATGGAACCTATTTTTCTCTTCGTCGTTCCGTGACCAGTGTTTCCTCCTTTCTTTGAACGACGAGTTTAATTTAAAACAGTCACACCCTTCAACGATGATTTCGGTGTGACGAATACTTCTTAAACCTTACACAGGACTCACTCATATACAAACCCCCTCTCTATTGTTGAAATATTCTTTTAAACGATTCTTCTTTAGTAAGAAGAAGGTATGACGGACAACTAAGTTCTGACTTTACAACTTTGAGGGGAGCCAGAGGTCTGACGGTTACATGAAAGGTCTAAAACCTGAATAGTCAGAATATTATAGTGTATATGAATTCGATTCCCCGTCTTATCTTCGTTTTTTTTTGATGTTAGGACGACGAACACCTTGACTTTGGTGTTAGTGTCTTTCAATCTTCTTTTCACTTCGGAGTTTTCTTATATAGGGTCTACTTCCTTGTTCTATTCCGGGGTCTTTTTATCGATTCACCTCATTTCTTTCCGTTAGAAGGTCTTTTTCTTAAGTCTTATTACTATCACTTCGACTGGGTCCTAGTACCCTTTTCTTTCCTCTTTCCTTAGATCTTCTACCTTCTTTATAAATTGTTTTCGGATCTTCTTGATTCCCCGAAGGATTCACTATGTCGTCATTTCTTGTACGGAGTTGAAGTCTTCTACGATCTCTGTACCCAAGTTAGGGACCCAACCTTTCTAGGGGAGTTCCTCCTTTACTGTTGGGTGGTGTCATAAGAACGGACCTTTTGAGACTCCTGATACTTCGGACCCCAGATGTCAGGAACCCCAGTGTTTTTAACGTATATTGACTCCCACTCGTGTACGTGTGTTTCTTTTTGATTTCTTATTTGTTTGTCTCTACTTCTTATATCATTTACTTTATTTTTTATGTGATCTTCCTTAGTTATCGTCTTATTGACTCCGTTTATATATATATATATATATATATATATATATATATATATATACATTGTTACTTTATACCGTATAGTCTTTGATATTCGATACCGATTACGACACAATTATCCTTTTAAGAATCGGAATTTGTGAATACAGTCATTTATATATTCTACATAAATTTACTTTATTCATTCAATCTAAATTCTCTATCCATTCAACATTTTCTTCTTTTATTCTTATGACGGGTGAGGGTTATTTTAATCGTTGTACGGATTTACCGATGTCTCCTTAAGTTTGTTCATAAATTTCGACAAGGTTTCGTAGTCGTCTCTTTCCTTTTAAAAACTATACTCTCTTTCATGTTAACACCATGGTTTTGAACTACTCTCAGTGTGATTTATGATGAGAGTGACTACTCATCGTTGCGTTTCCGGATTAATTTTATCATTTGTCTTTAGTCCTCATTCTTATGTAGAACTGGTTCCTTCTAAATAAGTCCCTACATTCTCATCGACAAAAAGTAAATCCTTCTTGAGACGAAGTCTGCGTATGTATATACGTATCANATATATATATATATATATATATATATGTGACAGATGTTCTTGAGTGAAGTCTAGATCAGTGTGTAGTGTGACTTTTACTTCCCCTACCTTTCTCCATCAAATACGTTTACCTCCGTTTTTTTATCGACCTTTTCGTTATGATATCGTTTTTATCTGTCAATATTATCAGTTTCTTTCTGTAATGAATTACTAATTACGTAGCTAAGTCTTTTTTCGATATTGTTGACATACATATAAATACGATGTATCTTCGTAGAGTTATATTTCCCGTTTATAAACGTCGGTATTCACTCTTTAACTGTCTTATTGTCTTTATATCGTGCCAGTATTGCCCCCTGAAATCGTACGGTGAAAGTAGTTATCTGTCCAGTAGGTCTCTCTTTTAATCATTCGTTTGTGTTCGGAATTTAATGTGTAATCTAGTTTATAAGAGTAACTATAAATATCTGGTAAGGTAGGTTTTCGACGTCTTTTGTGTAAGAAGACTACACAGGTATCTTGTAAAAGGTCCTAACTGGTGGAAGACCCGGTGTCTGACTCAGTGTCATGTAAATTCTTTTAATTTTAGTATAGTTCGTAGAAAAGACTGTGTTCAGATACTCTAGTCTTTATTTAGTCCTAAATAAAGAAAAACTAAATAAGTCACTAGGTAACTAGTAAATCATCGTCTAACAAATCGAATATCCACAAAACATTTTTTGTAAAAATGTTTTACATTTTTTGTCTTTGTGGATACTCGATTTGTTATACAATGATTTATTAGTTACCTAGTGACTTATTTAGTTTTTTCCTTATTTTTATGAATCTCTGTTTACGTTTACTTTCTTGTTACCAGTTTTTTGCATACCGTACATCGTTTTCGTCAAAATTCTCCTTATAAATATCGTTATGATAGAATTGAGTCCTTTGTTCTTTTTAGAGTTCATTTGTTGGATAGGAGTAAGGATTTAGTTGATCTCCTTCTTGTTCGTTATTGATTTCATTCATCTTCTTATTTTCTTCTAGTCTCGTCTTTATTTATTTTATCTCTACTGCCTTTTCGTTACCTTTTGTCGCTACTTCGATTTTCGATCAAGAAACTTTTCTATTTTGACTATTTGAAAATAGGTCTAAGTATTACCTGTTTTTTCCCCTACCGCTAGTTTACTTGTGTTAATCTTTACTTTTTCCTCTTCAACGTTGATTGTGGTGTCTTTATGTATCCTAATATTCAATGATGATACTCGTTGGCATACGGTTATTTTACATGTTGGAACTTCTTTGTCTGTTTAAGAATTTTTCTATGTTAGAAGGACTGGACTTGGTCCTTCTGTCTTTTGTACTGATCCGGTTACTATTTATGACTTTGACTTTCACACTAAATTTCTGAGGGTTAATTGTTTTCGGTCCTAGTGTACCGAAGTCTCAACTTAAGATAGTTTGTAAATTTTTTTCCGATTGTGGATGGAAGAGTTTGTCAAGTTTTTTTAATTTCCTTCTCTGTGAACTTTTAAGTAAGATACTAAAGTGGTAGTGGGACTATGATTCTGGTCTGTTTCTAATGTGTGTTTTTCTTTTAGTATCCGGTTATCGAGACTTCTTGTATCTACGTTTTTAGGAGTTGTTTTGCGATCTCACCCTAAATAGGGTCCCTACGTTCCTAAAAAGTTATAAGTGTTTAGTTAGTCACACTATGTGGTGTAATTACCTGACTTCTTATTTTTAGTTTACTAGTAGTTATCTACGTCCTTTTCGAAAAATGTCTTAAGTTTTGGATAAATACTATTTTTGAGAGGTCTTTCACCCGTATCTCCTTTGTATAGAATTATGTTATTTCTAGTATATACTGTTTGGATATCGATTGTAGTGTGAGTTATTACCTTTCGACTTTTATAAAGGAAATCCTAGTCCTTGTTCTGTTCTCATAGGTACGAGTGGTGAAAATAAGTTGTATCATACCTTCAGAATGGTCACCGTTAATCTCTTCTTTTTGTTTATTTTCTTTAAGTTTAACTTTTAAATTTTCAAGTTGAGAGTGACAAACATCAACTATATTACCATTTGTGTCTTTTAAGATTTTCCGATGATCTTATGATGATCTTGAGTATTTACTTAAACCATTCCAACGTTTAATGTTTTAATTACGTGTCTTTAAACAACGTAAAGACATGTGATTGTTACTTCATAGTCCGTCTCTTTCAGTTCCCTTTTTTTAAATGCTAACGTTATTTTTATTATTTTATGGATTTATATTTGGATAAAATCCCCTGTTTAGTGTACATGAAGTTTTCCGCATTCTGAGACTATTTTCATTAACTTCTACTCGTTTGACAACCCTTCTGTGTGAACCTGACTTTCTTAGTTATAACAGTTTTACTGATATTATGGGTTCCGTTTAATGTCTAAGTTACTTTATGTATCGTTTAATGGTTACAAGATCGAATAAAAGTGTTTTAATCTTGTTTTAAGAATTTTAAAATACCTCTGTGTTTTCTGGAACTTATTTGTTTCGTTACAACTCTTTCTTTTACCTCGACATCTTTAGTCCGAGGAACTAAGTCAAGTCAATTCAAGTTAAGTCAACGGGTCAGTACAGGCTGAGAAACGCTGGGGTACTTAGTGTCGTGCGGCCCTGAGGGACAGGTAGTGCTTGTGGACCTCAAGTGAGTTTGAGTGCAGGTCGCTCAGTCATACGGTAGGTCGGGAAAGTAGGAGACAACAGGTGAAGAGGAGAACGCGGGTTAGGGAGGGTCGTAGTCTCAGAAAAGGTTGATTAGTTGAGAATCGTACTCCACCGGTTTCATAGCCCAAAGTCGAAATCGTAGTCAGGAAGGTTTCTTGTGGGTCCTGACTAGAGGAAGTCTTACCTGACCAACCTAGAGGACCGTCATGTTCCCTGAGAGTTCTCAGAAGAGGTTGTGGTGTCAAGTTTTCGTAGTTAAGAAGTCGCGAGTCGGAAGAAGTGTCAGGTTGAGAGTGTAGGTATGTACTAGTGTCCTTTGTGGTATCGGAACTGATCTGCCTGGAATCAGCCGTTTCATTACAGAGACAAAAACTTATACATTAGATCCAACCAGTATTGAAAAGAAAGTTCCTCATCCGTAGAAAATTAAAGAACCGACGTTAGTGGTAGACGTCACTAAACCCTCGAGTTTTTTTATTTCAGACTGTGACAAAGGTCAGAAAGGGGTAGATAAAGGGTACTTCACTACCCAGACCTACCGTAATAGAAACAAAAGTTTACAACTCGAAATTCGGTTGAAAAAGTGAGAGGAGAAAGTGAAAGTAGTTCTCCGAAAAATCAAGGAGAAGTGAAAGACGGTATTGTCACCACAGTAGACGTATATACTCGAATAACTATAAAGAGGGCCGTTAGAACTAAGGTCGGACACAAAGAAGGTCGGGTCGTAAAGAGTACTACATGAGACGTATATTCAATTTATTCGTCCCACTGTTATATGTCGGAACTGTGTGAGGAAAAGGATAAGCCTTGGGCAGACAACAAGGAACAGGTCAAGATTGACAACGAAGGAGTAAACGTATATCGAAAGAGTTCTCCGTCCAGTCTACCAGACTATACGGGTAGAGAAAGTCTTAAAAGGTCAAATAACACTAGGTGTCAGTTTCTGAAACCGTATCATTTATTTTGTCTTTATCTTAAAAAAAAAATTACCTTGAGAGAACGAAAAAGGTACTAGGAATTTTACAACCGTTGAACTAGAGACCAGGGAGACGGAAAAGATTTTGGTCGAACTTGTAGTCCCTCAAGTGCCAAGTGCATAATGACTTCGGACCGAACCTCTTAAAACTCGTAATGAAATGATCGTACCCTCTACTCCCGTTAACACGCTATCAAACTCGTAAGAAAACGTAACGGAAAGAAACCTTTACCTTACTTTTGACTTGAAAAGGTCAGGACACCGGTGACGACTCAAAAGGTTTAAACGACCGTATAACTCACGTCGTGAAAGTGTCGTAGTAGAAAGTCCCAAACTTTATCGAGTTGACTTTAAGGTAGTGGAGGTGATCGAAACAAGTATCACTACGAAAGATTCCGGGTAAACTGAAGTGTAAGGTTCTAGAGACCGAGATTCACTTACTAGTGTGGTAATAGTAATAGACCCACTATTAATAGACACTAATAGACCCAGTACCCCGAGAAAAAACATGTCAAGAAGACACATAAGATCGGTAGAGAAGAATTATAGAAGACGAAGACAATCCAGGTCTGGTAAAGACAGGAAATAACTCGGGTAGAAACGTACTTTACAAGGGAACCATAGAGATTAAAGGAACTGAAGTCTGATATGATTTTACGATATCAGTATTTTTATCATCCCATGACAATGTTTTTATCTTTATATCTAGTTACTTTTTCCTGTCTTTCGAGTCTTTATTCGGATACGTGGATGTCAGTTAATTAGATACTGTTTCCTCCGTTCTGATATGTTAATTCCTTTCTATAACAGAAATTAACAGGTCCCTTTGGACCTGTCGATGTACATTTTCTTACTTTAATCTTGTAAAAATTTTGGTATATGTCTTTATTTAAGTTTTATCTAATTCCTAGATTAACACTCTGACCTGATATTTTGATAAACTTCTTTTATCCGTCTCGGTAGAGATTTCATTTAGTGTCGTTATATAAAAAGTTAAACGGAGAGTCTCATTACCTTTATTTTCGTTTTTATTTGTTTACCTCGGATTCATTTGAGTCTTCGAAAACGTGTTGTTTCCTTATGTATTTGTTTTATTTTTCTGTTGGTAGTCTTCCCCTCTTTTATAAACGGTAAATATACTGGTTGTTCCCCAATCAGAAGTTTTAAATGTTTGTCGAGTACATTGAATTATAATACTTTTACTTGTAAGGTTAATTTTCTACCTATCTACCGGATTTATCTATAAAGAGGTTTCTTTGGTATGTGTACCAGTTCTTCGTGTACTTTTATACAGTCACGGTGGTTAATAACGTCTTTATGTTCAGTTTTTTGATGTTACTCGATCGTGGAGTGTGATCTGTCTTACCGATAGTATTTGTTTTAGTTATTTGTAACTTCTCCCACACCTTTCTTTCCTTGCCAAGATCTACCAAACACCCTTACATTTAACCACATCGGTGACACTTTTTGTCATACCTCCAAGGAATTCTTTGACTTTTGTCAATGGTATACAAAGTTGTTAACTGAAGACCTGTATATAGACCTTTTTTGTCAACCTTTCCTATGTATGTGTGGTTACAGGTAATGTCGTGACAAATGTTATCGGTTCTTTACTTTCGTTAGATTTACCAGTAGTTGTCTTTGTACATATTACGTAATGTGCATATATGTTACTTTATAATGAATCACCAATAATTTACATCTTATCACGGTAAAAGTGATAACCCTACACGTGATAACCAGGTTATACCTACCTGGAATCTCTAACGGTATAACTCACTTTATTCAGTCTGTCTCTTTCTATCTAAGTATACTATAGTGAAGATACACTTTAGACTTATTTTACTATGTTTACTTGAGTGTTTTGTCTTCATCTAAGTGTCTAAATCTCATGTTTGAAGACTAATATCTTCCTTCACCCCCACTCTCTGTGAATCCCTTAAATTGTGTATACGTCAGGATATAAATTTTACCTATTGGTTGTTACTGGATTACATATGGTTCCCCTTCAGACGATTTATGACACTTTGTTAGATTCACCCTTTCGTTAAAAATTTTCTTATTTCCTTTCCTTTCCTTTCCCCAAACAGTGAGTCAGTACAGACTGAGAAACGTCGGGGTGTCTGGCATCGGGAGGTCCTCGGAGATAGGTATCTTAAGAGGTCCGTTCTTATGATCTCACCCAACGGTAAAGGAGGAGGTCCCTTAGAAGGACTGGGTCCCTACTTTAGACCCAGAGGGTATAAAGTCCGTCTAAGGAATGGTAGACTCGTTGGTTTTATCTATACACATATGCACATTCACTTAGTGAAACGACATGTCGATTTTAATCGTATCATAACAATTAGTTGACATAAGACTATCTTATACTTTTCAAATTTTATTATTTGTTTTAGTAAAAAGAGTTATCATTATTTATGGAGGAACTCAGTGACGTTCCTTGTATACGATAATATTTTTGAAAATTTCCAGAACGAATCATATTCGGAACTATATAATATTCGTGAATTATTTAAAACCGTTAATAATAATTACGATTATTTTTTTCCCTCTTTGTTTATATTCTCTTGAATTTTATGGGTCCAAAACACATTGACCTAAAAGGGAACCTAACTTACTAAACCCCTTTGATTGTCCTGAATATACAAAAAGACTTTCTTGGACGGGTTCTTATAGGGAAAGGTCTCAACATAGTCACCCCTTCCTGAATCAATTCTTAACACTTTCCCGACTTAAAAAATGAAAGGAAAGTTCGATTACTCAATCAGAAGTCATCAAAGGATCTACGTCCGTCTATTTTAGAATCAGTTATTTCCTAAAAATATAGTACTGACGGTCGGTTTTACTCTAATTGGTAGTGGTCAAAGGACACAGGGATACAAGAAACCTTCTTTATATCTTCCTCTGGGGTCTTATACCTTCTGTGTATTTTTCAAACACAGTGTTGACTCCTGTGGTTTCAGATCCTTTGAGGTTACACAAGGTCTCCTGAAGATCCTTTGAACGGGTTTGACCGGGACTTACTTTTGTAAAGGAAATAATACGACCTATAATTTCAGACAGGAAACTGGATCTCCCTTTGTGATATAAAATTGTCGAAAAACGATACATTTATAAGAATTTTTCTATCAAGTCTTGTTTTTGACTACGTTTTTACACATCTTTGTAAAAAGTCTTGACGAAAGGTTGTCTACACTCTGTAGACGTTGTAGAATGTATTTGGATACAATTGTACCGGTTACCGTCAATAACATGGAACAGTACTATCTGTCTTTGTTGATTCATATTTACATTGACTTATAAATTATACGTACGAAGAAATCGATTCATACAACTGACATAGTTTTGTAGGTAAAGTGCGGTAACCTACTCTCCTCTGTCTTCCTTGTTTCGTTCTTCTTATGGTGTCATTAAATGGTTGTCGGAGGGCACAGGGTGTTCAAGTGTGTGTATGTGTTCGTACGTGTGTGTGTGATAACTACATACCTTACTTCATCAGTCTAGAGTATGACGTCTATTTCCCTTACATATTGTTCTAAACTTTTTTCAGTCTTTAATTCGAAACTAAAAATAAAACCTGATTTAGAAATTTATTTGTCCAATATGTATATACTGGAGCTTATATAATAAACTATAATTGACACTCGAAAGAGTAACTGTTTACCTCAATTATAATTGTAACTCTGATGTTTCTATGACATTCCCAATATATTTTTGTATAAATGTCGTATAATAACACTAACAACTTTCGTTGATCTCACATTGATAAGTCATTTACTTTACTAATAAAAACAGTTAATCTACTACTAATGTAAATGAATTGTGTACATTCCCAAAAAGCGATCCGTTAAATTATGATGAAAACTGTGACCTTCGTCTTATCTTACTTAAATTGTATACTTTATTTAAAACAACAATTATTAGACGAAGGAGTATACAAATTAGATTATTCTGAATGTATTACTTCATTTAATTTATCATCTTTTCAAACATGATGTATAACCCTCTCCCTTCCTTAGACAACTGTAAGGGATCTTTGTTCGACAGTATATTAAAATTTACTTATTAATTTTAAAGTGTTCTGATTTCACTTCTACGTGTACAATCTTGAAACTTCTATGTCAGACGAGGACAAGATCTGAAGTTTGAACTTGTGGAAGTACTTTGAAGTACAAGACTTTAAGTCTAAATAAGAATACTTTAATCTTACGGTAGTACGATTAACTTTTTTAACACGACTCTAAATACAGTTTATAACAGAAAAAGTAAACCTATATGTGAATAAACTTCGAATGTTTTGTGTGTGTGTGTGTGTTTTACCTAGGTACTCTGGTAATATTAGGTCTTTTATTTTTAACATGATTTTCCTACTTACGTATTCCTTCTATACCTACTATAAATCTATATTAGTCTCGGTTTCGTACTTACATGACAATAACGATGTCCAGTATTATATACTGGTTTTTGATATAAAAGACAATACTCCAGGAAATCTCACGTTCTTTTTTCACTGAGTTATCTACAAATCCTTCTCTTATTCCACAAATCTCTCTCATTTCATGAAATTGAATTAACTACATTTAAAGCTACAGGACATCGGTTTCTGGTAGTCCTTGTTCTGGTATCAACTTATTTTAATTCAAGTTGAAAACCGTTGTTCCACCCTTTATACAAATATGTCTATCCGTTATTCATGTCATTTGTAAGAGTTATTTTCTTTACCTATTAATATAACCCAAAAAATTTTCCATCAATACGTCCAAATGGTTACTGATTTGAATATTAAATATACGTCTCATGTAGTACTCTTTACGACCTGACCTTCTTTGCATCCGACCTTAGTTCTAACGACCCTCTTTATAGTTATTAGAGTCTATACTTCTACTGTGGTGGGAATACTGTCTTTCACTTCTCCTTGATTTTTTGAGAACAACTTTCACTTTCACCTCTCACTTTTTCAACCGGATTTCTACTTGTAAGTCTTTTACTTCTAGTACCGTAGGCCAGGATAGTGAAGTACCCTTTATCTACCCCTTTGTCGTCTTTGTCACAGTCTGAAATAAAAACCCCCCGAGGGTTTAATGACGTCTACCACTAACGTCGGTACTTTAATTTTCTACGAATGAGGAACTTTCTTTTCAATACTGGTTGGAACTATCGTATAACTCTGTAATGAAACGGTTGATTCCAGACAGATCAGTTCCGATACCAAAAAGGTCACCAGTACATACCTACACTCTTAACCTGACACTTCTTTCGACTCGTGACTTCTTGACTACGAAAACTTGACACCACAACCTCTTCTGAGAACTCTCAGGGAACCTGACGTTCCTCTAGGTCGGTCAGGTAAGACTTCCTCTAGTCGAGACCCTAAAGAAACCTTCCTTACTACGATTTCGACTTTAAGGTCATGAAACCAGTGGAGTACGTTTCTCAACTGAGTAACCTTTTCTGAGACTAAGACCCTCCCTAACCCCCGTTCTCCTCTTCCCCTGCTGTCTCTTACTATACCGATCTACCGTAGTGACTGAGTTACCTGTACTCAGACTTACTTAAGGCCCTCAACCACTATCTGTTCCTCATGACCGCACGACACTAAGAAACCCAACGTTTCTCAGTCTGTGTTGACTCGTTGGCTTGACTTCACTTGACTTTGAATATTGACTCGTCCTGTGACACCTCTGAAGGGTCCTGTCTAGGGGAACACAGGAGACGGACAGAGAACAAACATCTTTTTGGAATCAGAAGGTCCGGAGAAGACGTAGTGTTTTCCGACCAAATTTTTAATTACTAATTTTTTACAAGATTGTTTTTTATCGTAACCTCGTCCTCTTGACCATTGTTAAATTTATTGTCCAGTCGGAAAATCGTTAGTGTCTACAATCAAGGAGGAACTTCCGCCATCTACTGTCACAGACTACGTATAAGGTCTCAACTGACCTCTATGATTTTGGGATAGTCTACCTTCTTCGATTGACGTACTCAAGATATTCGTGTCTTCGGGGTCTACTCGTTCACAGACTCCTAACTACTACAATTAGGGACACTGTGGTGGGAAAATGGAGTGGTGGTTGGTCTCTTAACATGTACTTGATTAGAGTGAGAGATGTTAAGGAGAGGGAGTAGAACGTAAATTTTTTGAGAAGAGACTTTACAAAATCCCTTAAACCCGGAAAAGTCGTAATCAACGGTACGAGGAACGAAACGTGAACGTTATTTACGGAGTGAAAGGAAGTGGTATTGGGTCATAGTCGTCAGTCGAAGTTCACACCCAACTCATTGTCCTCCTAGTGTCTCAGAATTTTTGATCTTCCCTTTTATTTTTTCAATCGACGTAGTGACAAAGATTATCCATTTTTACTTCTTTGGTTTTTATTTAATTTTGTATAAATATACTGTATTGTGATTCATATCGGTTATTACCTGTTACATAAGTGTATCATTATACTCACATTTAATTATGGTTGGATCAATACTAACTCTTACCTACTTATTCAGGACCTTTTAACGAGTACTTTTGAAGTTTTTGTATATACTTTTCGATTCATTCTTAATATGTTTGTAATTGTACAATATACTTTATTGTGATAAAAAAATTTTTAGGTTCGTTTGTTACTTTTGTTTTAAATCTTATACTTAATAAATACCTACGTTCGTCCTTATGACTTGTGCTTTACTACTTTTCAGTGATTTTTCTCATCTATCTTCATCTATAAAAATGTAAATATCGAAAATGTAAACGTAACTAGAGTCAGTAAGTAATATATTATTTTTGTTTGTGGATTGGTGTAAACGTGTATATATTTATGTATGTATCTTGACAAGTGTCGTGTAAGTATGTGTCTATTTATGTATTTACCTCGATAAGTGTCTGACTTTTTAGTACGTAGAAGTTTATTTCCAATAGTAACCAGGTCAGGAGAAGAGGATACCCCGTCTAAAAAAAAAAAAATTCAGTTTTAGATAATGAACGTGACTTAATTATTAAGAATTATTGCACTGAGTACCTCTCAATTACGTAACAGATTATGAGCCACGAGTTTGTTACGACAAACATAAGTTTCTTACTTCTGTAAGAAAGACTTACTATTTGAACTGTTAAATAGGACTGTTAACAGTGATTGTGGTGACAAATACACGTTTAGAAGGTTAATGACGAATTTATTCAAAATTTTTATTTCTTTCTTGTTATAGTTGATAAAAGGGAATTATCCGAGTGAACTAACGTAACCAAGTTTATTTCTATATTTTAAACTTTTCTTTTAAAACAGTAGACCCCCAATCAGTGAGAATCCTCTTTTCTTCAATGTTTAATTCTTCGGACCTTCTGGGTTATATTTTTCTTTTTTACCTCTTTTACCTGTGATGACGAAAGACAAAGGGTACGAATTGACTAAAACTCTAGTAGTCCCATAACAACGATCCTCTAACGTCTGTAGATAACGACCACTAAAGACACAATAGGAGGTGTTTTCTGGGTAAGTTCACACAAAATAAAGGGTCACAATAAAAAAAGTTAGGGGTTTGTGGGATGAGTTTCAATTGTAGGTTATAGTCCTTTTTCGAACGAAAATGGTAGAAACCTGAAAAAGTAATTAGAACCTTTTCAGTAAAATTTGGTGACTGGAGTAATCTCTCTATCTACTATCTACCTATCCACATGTCTATCTATTTATATTACATTTCAAAGTTATAAATTCTTTAGAAGTATAATAACATTTCGGTCAACGACAATCTTTCAATGAAAGAACTTAAACAACTATTTAGTATACAACGGAATGTAATTAAAATATTATAAAGGGTATTTTAATTAACTTTATATTACAGATATTTAAAAATCTAATTTTATTTTCTAAATTTATTTCCTCTTTTTTATTTTACTCTAGATTCATTCATATTAAATTATAGTGAATACGGAAATTCCTCACGGAATAAATTTTCTTTTTATCAGTGCATACGAAATAATAGGGGACCATTAAAACACACACATGTATAAGACATCACGTAGTAGTCCGTCTCCTTTTATTAAAACTTTTAATCTTTTGTGATTAAAATTTTCAACTTATAAAGACTGTACAATATAATTGATGAACGATAAATATATACAGTGACCAATTTTAGACCTAATGAAAAGGAAGAACTATTGGTCATTCTAACTGTAGTCTTTCTTATTTTTGTTCAAACATTTTCATTTTGGGATGTTCACAATTTATTCTATAAATTAAAGGATGTAAGTACTACGTGTAGACTCGAAAAGTTAGGTAAAAGTTTATACCTTCTCTAACTGAATGATGAGTAGTCACTGGTTAGTTATAACGTCCCGAATAAAACTCCTAGAACCTATTAAGAAAGATGGAACCGTAGACATGAATACAACCTTGACAAGACACTTTAGATTATAACTATACAAGTTAACAACTGTGACGATAACTCTAGGTCTTTTTTACTTCTGAACTTTCAGTTTTCCCGTTTTTTAACTTTTATCTTTCTTCAATAGTAAATGATTGTTGTACCGTCTTGAGACAGGGAAGATGATTAAATCCGTTCCGTTATAAAAAGTCAATAGTCACGTATTCTCAAGTTGATATACCGAATCGGTATTTTTTATATTTTTAGGGTCTAAGTAATTTTAAATGTTTAATTTTCGAAAAAATAATTAGTCCTAATTTCTAATAAAACCATAAGTATTATAGGGAAAGTAAGGGTAAAGGTATGGTTTTTCTGAAAAATATGTCACCCAGTAAGATCCATGTGTGAGAAGTCGTTTTGTCTATTCGAAAAAAAGACAGTTTTGTAAATTAATATTTCAGCAAGGACAATCAATTCTTCATTTAGTAAATTTTCCAATTTTTTTTTTCTAATTTACATTAGAACTTTCTTTTTACGAATGTCTATTTTTCTTCTTTTCAAACATCAGTTTATTTCTTTCACTAAACAGTAAAGTTCTATCAATTACTCGAAGTCTATGAGAAACTATTACTCTTCCTCATACTATATGTGTGTTTTTTTCGAAATTACTTCATATTTTAATATTTTCTATTACTTCAAGAAAAAAATCTTATACGTTAATCATTGACAACCTATAAAATAAAGAATTTATATAACTGTTGTGACGTATGTACATTTTGGTAAAGTTTCCTCTCCTTCCTCTCTCAATATTCAAGATTAAGTTCTACTAGTTTTAATTCGTAAAAAAAAAGGGTGGAGTTAAGACGAAAGACTTACTAGTGTCCCCTTTTTTTTTTTTTAGATACGAGTCGTGTGTCCCGAACTCTTCCGAACACAATTCGATGAACCTATCATTATCATATTCTTAATTGTCTCCTCCAAATAAGTTAGTTTTCCACTTGCCCAGAATACCTAATGAGACTTTTCTATTAAATACTTATGTACTTGTCTTTCAACTTATCTGACTGTAAACCTTTTATCCTTAAACATCTTACAATACGTTGATAAATTTTAATGTATTATGGTCTTTGTTTCATTCTTTGTTATTTACGAAACGGTCATTTATACAGTTTCAATTCAACTTGGAAGTTCATGGTTTTGTAACAGAAAGGTTTGTGAAGATTGCGTACTAGTAAAAAGTAAAAGGTATAATTTGTATTTATTAATTTATTGAACATGTTAACATTTTTACACATACATTTTAATATGACGGACTTCTATATACGTATTTCTACAACAAACGTCATGACAGACGTTTCTTTGTTATACATCTACTGACTTTATAAGTTAGTATTATCAATTTTTTATTGAATTAAGAGTTTTTTTCTGACGTGGATAATATTTTCATCTATATATAGAATATAGTTCTTTCTATAATCAGTGGATGGTTGACTTTTTATTCCACAATTTGTTACGTACGTGAGACCGTAACAAATGTTATGTCTACACGTAACCGAATCAACATGTGAAGAACCACGTTTAGTAGACGATTCTAATACATGATTGTCCTATTATAACCAAACCCCTATACGAAACTTTTAATTCGTCCCGAAAATGGTAATCTGTATCACGATACTACGAATTTTATAAAGTTTCTTTTTTGTACGTCTGTTTTTTCATTTTATTCTGTAGGGGACCATTCAATAATTAGAAAATGAGGAGGATGCAAACTTTTTTACAGTTCTTTTTAAAGAATCAATCTTAAAAACTGAGAGGAAAAGTTAATTAACGTGACTTTTAATAAGAAAATCATTTGTAATAAGAATATACAAGTTCTTAGATTTACTGGTCTTAATATGAATATTGAATACATTAGTTAATTGTTAGATATTACACTCACCCGGATTAGGTTAGTTAACTTCCAGAATTCTCTTTTCGACCCGGGAGACTTCTCCTTTCTTAATAGGAGGTCAGACGGAACTCTGAGTTCTTAAATTGCAGTTTAAGACGGACTTTAAAGTCTGACAACCGGACGACATGAGTAAAAACCGAGAGAAAGAAAAAGAGAAAAGGAGTCAACGATTTCAGCACATGTTTAGAAGCGTTGGGATACCTGACATCGGACGGTCAGAGGAAACCAGTATCCTAAGAGGTCCGTTCTTATAATTTCACCCAACAGTAAAGGAAGAGGTCCCTTAGAAGGACTGGGTCCTTACCCTGAACGTAGAGGACATGGAGGACGTAAAGTGTGGTGGACCCTAAACATGCTCAGTCAAGGAATATTATTTATAGCAAAAAGATACGTATTTGTATCTTGACTAAGTCGAAGAGAAGTTTGGAGACTGATTATATCTTTGATTTTTTACGAATTTAATAATTTCGGGTTCACTTAATGTCACCAAAATTTAAGTTTATACCTACGTAACTCTTCTCCACGGTTCTTATTTGTCTTGATACGTTTTTTCTTGAAGTACTGGGTATATTGTTACCACCACACTAGTGAGTGGATTTCGGTCTGTAGGACCTTATGGTTCAGTTCACCAGGAATCGTATTGATGTTTGTTTTGATCACCTCCACTACCTTAATTTTAACTTGATAAAGTTTATGATTTTCTATTACGTAAAATTCACGACGGGAGTCATACAATCTTTTAAACCTTTTTTAGTCGTCCATGGTGTTCTGACCTTTTCCAGTCAAAGGTAAAGTTAGGGTTTCTTTCCGTTACGTTTTCTTACAAACTTGATGACGTGTAACGTGAGTAGTTGAAATGAAAAGACCCGAAGTTTTAGTGACGTCTACGACTAACGTCGGTACTTTAATTTTCTCCGAATGAGGAACCTTCCTTTCAATACTGGTTGGATCTGTCGTAAAACTTTTCGTCTCTGTAATAAAACAGTTGTTTCCAGGCAGATCAGTTTTAATACCAAAGAGGTCACCAGTACATACTTACACTCTCAACCTGATATTTCTTTCGACTCGTGGCTTCTTAACTACGAAAACTTGATGCCACAACCTCTTCTGAGAACTCTTAGGGAACTTGACGTTCCTCCAGGTTGATCAGGTAGAATTTCCTTTAGTCAGAACTTATAAGTAACCTTCCTGACTACGACTTTGACTTTGAGGTTATGCAACCGGTGGACTAGACTTCTTGACTGAGTAATCTTTTCTGGGACTACGACCATTTCTAACTCCCGTCCTCCTCTTTCTCTGCTGTCTCCTACTCTACCCACCTACTGTAGTGTCTGAGTTATCTGTACCCAAACCCACCTGAGGCCCTAAACCACTACCTGTCTCTCCGGATCGTACGACACCAAGTACCCCAACGTTTCTCAGTCGGTGTTGACTCGCTGACTTGACTTGACTTGATGTTCGATCGTTTCATCACGAGTTTTAGGAGGTCCGGTCCGATGTTGTCGTACACTTGGCACTTGAAGGTCTACAAGTTCGACCTAAATCTTTTCCGTCTCCTTGTTCTCTAGTTTAACGGTTGTAGGTAACCTAGTAGTTTCTTTGTTCTCTTAAGGTTTTTGTTTAGATGAAAAAGTAATAACTGATTTTCTTTCGGAAACTGACACACTTAGTCTTGTTTGACGTCTTTTAAGACTTTCTCTACCCTAATGGACTGGTGGTGGAGGTGGTACCAACCCGAAGGGATCACCGATTGTATCATTTCGCCGACGGACTTGTCACTCTCTGTACCCAAGTTAGGGACCTAGTCCTTCTAGGGGACCTCTTCCTTTACCGTTGGGTGAAGTCATGAGAACGGACCTTTTAAGGTACTTACCTCCTCAGATCGTCCGATGTTAGGTACCCCGGTGGTTCTCAGTCTGTGCTGACTCGCTGAAGTGAAAGAAAGAAAGAAATGGACGGATGACTCTTTAGACATCCGTCCAGTTTTTCGCTGTCAATTTTGATCAGTACCTTTTTGTCAGACTAAGGTTTAACCCTCTCCTTACGTAGTTCCAACATATAACAGTGGGATAAATAAATTAAATATACGTATACGTCTTATATAGTACACTTTACGACCGGACGTACTTCGTGTTCGAAGTTCTAACGACCCTCTTTATAGTTGTTGGAGTCTATCCGTCTACTGTGGTGGGAATACCGTCTTTCACTTCTTTTTGATTTCTTTGAGAACTACTTTCACTTTCTCGTCTCAGTTTTTCAACGGAATTTTGAGTTGTAACTTTTTTTGATTCTAGTTTCGTATACCAGAGTAGTGGAGTACCGTTTATCTACCTCTTTGTTACCTTTGTCACTCCCTTAAAAATCCTCCTGAGGTTTTAGTGACGTCTACCACGGACTTCCGTACGTTAATTTTCTGTGAACAAGGTACCTTCTTTTCAATACTTGTTGGATCTGTCGTATAATTTTTCATCTATGTAATGAAAGGGTTTTTTCCAGATCAGTTTCGATACTAAAAAGGTAATCAGTACATATCTACACCTGACATTTCTTTCAACACACGGTTTCTTAGATACGAAAACTTGACACCACAACCTCTTCTGAGAACTCTCAGGGAATCTGACGTTCCTCTAGGTTGGTCAAGAAGGATTTCCTTTACTTAGGACTTATAAGGAACCTTCCTGATTACAACTTCGACTTTGAGGTAATGAAACCGGTGGACTACACTTCTTGACTGAGTAATCATTTCTTGGACTACGACCCTTTCTGACTTCCGTCGTCCTCTTCCCCTACTGTCTCCTACCCTGTCAACCTACCGTAGTGGTTAAGTTACCTGTACTCAAACTCATCCAAGGGCCTCAACCATTACCTGTTCCTTCGGACCACACGATGTTAGGTACCCCAGTGTTTCTAAACCTGTGATGGCTCACTGACTTGATTTGACTGACTACCTTCATCGTTTACCAACTTTTATCCTTTAGTGTACCAATATTTTGTAATTCACGACCACCCTTACTACCACTTGAACTCTGGGGCAGAGACAACTTTCTTCAAGTTTAATTTTATAAAATTTGTCACGTGGGGTTAGTTTTAAGAACATCTGATAAAGTCGTACATCTTATGGTGACACTGAATCAAGATTCTTGACTATCTTCCCTTTATTAACACCAAATTTAATTAATCTATTTTAAAGTGTACTTATTTCCCTCAAACTTATAAGGAAGTAGTTCAAACTGAATTACGAGGGATGTTGCATTGATTTAAAAGCTGTACTAAGAAGGAGTGAGATCCGAGGAATGTAAAGAAATGAATCTTGAAAACGAAATCTTTTGGACATGAACATTTAATAAATAGACTAGGAAACTCTATATTTATTGAAATTTTAGCAGAAGGATCAGATGTTTCATTTTTAAATAAAGAAATATTCGGATTGAAACCGTCCGATTGAAGTCTAACATTTTGACGGAGGACTATACTTCTATACTCGTTCAAATCAAAAGTAAAACTATTACTGTTAATCCTTTGTATTTTGTTGGATTATTAGGGGATTGAAGTTAAGAATTTTTGAGAGGTCGAAAAATAAAGTCACCTTAACTCGAGTTTGACTTAAGACTGGAGAGAGAAAATAAAGTTATTGGAACTTCTTTCTGAGGAGTAGATATATTTAATAGGTCACATTAAAAACGTAACTAAAACAAAAGTATAAAAGTAAAGTCAATTGAATATCAATGTATATCTATTTCTGTGAACTTTGACATAAAAAAAGATTCTTTTATCTTTTTTTTTAGGTAAAGTCATCACACACATAAGCAATACTTAAAAATTTAAGAAAAAAGGAAGATTCAGTAGTCATTCGGTTGTAATATCTATTTATTAAGTTTTATTTTATTTGTTTTATTCTCTGTACTAAAGTTGTATTTCTTCGAAACAAATATCTTTTAAATACAGTGTCTGGATACTAACACATCGAGTAAACATAAAGAGAAATTTAGTAAATTTAACATCTATAAGGGAATAAAAAGGTCAATTTAATCTCGGTTTACTAGTAAATCGTAGACACTATGTATAGTGTATATGTATAGTATAAATGTATAGAGTATTAGTCTACTTTTAAATAAGGTGAAATGTCTATATATTCATGTGTCTATTTTCACATATACACACACACATATTCACACACACATAAAAACAATAGTAACAAGTCAGTGGGTCAGTACAGGTAGTGAAACGTTGGGGTTCCTGACGTCTTGAGGTGCCGAGAGACAGAGAGTGGTAGAGGGTTTCAAACGGGTTCAAGTACGGTAACGTAGACACTACTGTAGGTCGGTAAAGTAGGAGACTGTCGGAGAAGAGGAAGACGGGAGTTAGAAAGGGTCGTAGTCTTTGAAAAGGTTACTTAGTCAACAAACGTAGTCTACTGGTTTTATAACCTCAAAGTCACAGTAAGAAGGTTACTCATAAGTCCCAACTAAAGGGAATTGTAACAGACCAAACTAGAGGAAGGAAAGGTTCCCTGAGAGTTCTCAGAAGAGGTCGTGGTATCAAGTTTCCGTAATTAAGAAACCACGAGGCGGAAGAAATTCCAGGTCGAAAGTGTTGACATCCACTGTGACCCTTCTGGTATCGGAACAGATAGACCTGGAAACAGTCGTCTCATTTCAGAGACGAAACACAGATCATTACAGATATATATACATCTCTGTGTCTCTCTCTTCATGTTTGTAATTTAACTTTTCTTTTAGAGTTACTTTTTATTTTTTAGGGAGTGATTTAGTGGTTTATAGAATGGTCAAGATGTATGATTGTTTATTAAGAAACCTTCTTTATTTCTTGAAGTCAAAAAACAAAACAAAAAAAAAAAAAAAAAAAAATTATATTAATCACTTGTTCTTAGCCTCTTCCGTTACCGTGGGGTGAGGTCATGAGAACGGATCCTTTAGGGTACCTGCCTCCTCGGAGCATCCGATGTCAGGTACCCCACGGATTCACAGCCTGTCCTAACTCGCTGAAGTGAAAGTGAAAAGTGAAAGTACGTAATCTCTTCCTTTACCGTTGGGTGAGGTAACAAGAACGGACCTCTTAGGGTCCCTGTCTCCTCGGACCACCCGACGACAGATACCCAAGTGTGTCTCAGACTGTGCTGACTTCACTGAATCGTCGTCGTCGTCGTTGTCACTCGTTCTTTTTCTTATACTGAAAATTGGTGACTGAACAAAAACCAATACAAAAAGAAAATTAAAGTAAGTTTTCCAAAATTGATGACTTAATATTTTCCTTAGATTACTATAGACAGAGTGTAAAATTAGTTGTCTTTAGGACTTTATAGATATAAATTTAAATATTGTGGATACTATATATATGAATATACATGTAAAAAGAGAAAAGTCAATTATCTCTAGTAACGTAATAAAAGTAATATAATTGTACTACAGACCGTAATTTTGTAAAAGTATTATTCCCTTTTTTATGTATAAAAAATTTAAAGTGAAATGTTATGACATAACCAAAACGGTATGTAACTGTACTTAGGTGGTGCCCACATGCACGCAAGGGTTTGAACTTGGAGGGAGTTTGGAGGGAGGGGTATTGTAGAGAGACCCAGTAGTGGTACGTGGTCGGGGTTCGTACGACATGGGACGTAGCCTGTATCTGACCGCTAAATTAAGAATGTACTATCATATGTACAATCTTACGGTAAGAGGGTTTAGTAGGGTGAGAGAGGGAGAGAGAGACTCAGGTTTTCAGGCAATATGTGTAGACACAGAGGAAACGACAGGACGTATGTCCCAGCAGTAACGGTAGAAAGATTTAAGGTATATATACACAATCATATGACATAACCACAAAAAGAAAGACCGAATGAAGTGAGACATATTAGCCGAGGTCAAAGTAGGTAGAGTAGTCTTGACTAAGTTTACTTAAGAAAAATTGTCGACTCATTATGAGGTAACACATATACATGTGTCGAAAGAATAGGTAAGTAGACGATTACCTGTAGATCCAACAAAGGTACAGGACCGATAATATTTGTCACGACGCTACTTGTAACCCCATGTGCACAGAGAAAGTTAAGACCGAAGGAACCACACATACGAGTCGTCACCCTAACGACCCAGTATTCCATCAAGATAAACGTTAAAAAATTCCTTAGAGGTCTGACAAGAGGTATCACCGATACGATCAAACGTAAGGGTGGTTGTCACATCCTCCCAAGGGAAAAGAGGTGTGGGAGAGGTCGTTAATAACGAACGTCTAAAAACCTAGTGTCTGTAAGACTGACCATACTTCACCATGGAGTAACACCAAAACTAAACGTAAAGAGATTATTACTCATTACAAATCGTAGAAAAGTACACAAACAATTGGTAGGTATATAGAAGAAACCTCTTTACAGATAAATCAAGAAACCGGGTAAAAAACTAAGTCAATAAATAAAAAGACCTTAACTCGACGTATGCAACGAACATATAAAAACTCTAATCAACAAACAGTCAACGAAGTAAACGATAATAAAAGAGGGTAAGTCTTCCGACAGAAAAGTGGAACGAATATCAAAGGAAACAAAACGTCTTCGAAAATTAAAATTAATCTAGGGTAAACAAATAAAAAAAAAAATAAAGGTCTTAAGACCCTCCACCTAGTATCTCCTTTTGAGTTCAGGATTATTGGTAATAAATCCTTATTTTCTTTCAACAAAATATCTTTATTTTTCACTTTTGAGTACATATTCCAAAATCTTATCGTAAAAGTCTTAAGTGTTACACTCAAAAGGAGTCTACTTTTCGTCTCTATGGCTTTGATAACGGTTGAACATAGAAACAGTGTGTTTAAAGAATTTCCTTTATCTTCTCAGTGGTCTATCGACTCTTCAAATCGTTCTAGTTATAGGTATAAAAGTCAGGGATCATTTTTCGTCTGCACTTTATAAACCACTGAGTCGTATGACAATTGTATATAGAAAGTACTAACCTTGTTATCTTTTATGTCACTTCCTTTCGATATAAGTATTAAGTGTTTCATGGTGACTTACGGAAATCTCACTTTTTGTTTGTTTGATTCTTTTTTGCTTATTTTTGTCGTTATAATCGGTGACCGTTATAACAACTTGAATTTAAGTCCTTGGTTTACGTTTCATGTCCTGTTCACTCAATACTTAAAGATTGTCAGATTCACTTTTTATGAGACTCAAATTCAACTGATGAGCACATTATATGTAGTCATCGTACCGTCAAGACAGTCTTTCCGTTAAAACTGAAGTCAAGTCAAGTCAATGAGTCAGCTCAGACTGAGAAACGTTGGGGTACTTGACGTCGTACGGTCCGGAGGGACAGGTAGTAGTCGAGGACCTCATGTACGTCTGAGTCCAGGTAACTCAGTCACTACGGTAGGTCGGTAGAGTAGGAACCAGCAGGAGAAGAGGAGGACGGGGGTTAGGGAGGGTCGTAGTTTCGGAAAAGGTTACTCAGTTGAGAAGTGTACTCCACCGGTTTCATGACCTCCAAGTCGAAATCGTAGTAATGAAGGTTTCTTTAGGGTCCCGACTAGAGGAAGTCTTACCTGACCAACCTAGAGGAACGTCAGGTTCCCTGAGAGTTCTCAGAAAATGTCGTGGTGTTAAGTTTTCGTAGTTAAGAAACCTCGAGTCGGAAGAAGTGTCAGGTTGAGAGTGTAGGTAAGTACTGGTGTCCTTTTTGGTATCGGAACTGATCTGTCTGGATCGGACGTTTCATTACAAAGACGAAAACTTATACGATAGATCCAAACAGTATTGAAAAGAATGTTTCTCATTCGTAGAAAATTAAAGTACCGACGTCAGTGGTAGACGACACTAAAACCTCAGGGGGCGTTTTTATATCAGACTGTGATAAAGGTGACAAAGGGGTAGATAAAAGGTACTTCACTACCCTGGTCTACGGTACTAGAAGTAAAAGACTTACAACTCGAAATCCGGTTGAAAAAGTGAGAGGAGAAAGTGAAAGTAGTTCTCTGAAAAATCAAGGAGAAGTGAAAGACGGTATTCCCACCACAGTGGACGTATAAACTCGAATAACTATAAAGAGGGTCGTTAGAATTAAGGTCGAACACAAAGAAGGTCAGGTCTCAAAGAGTACTACGTGAGACGTATATTCAATTTATTCGTCCCACTGTTATATGTCGGAACTACATGAGGAAAAGGATAAACCTTGGTCAGGGAACAAGGTACAGGTCAAGATTGACAACGATGGACTGAAAGTATATCTAAAGAGTTTCCGTCCAGTTTACCAGACCATAAGGGTAGAGAAAGTCTCAAAAGGTGTCAAATAACACTAGGTGTGTCAGTTTCCGAAACCGTATCAGTTATTTTGTTTTTATATATAAAAAAAAAGACTTTGACAGAACGAAAAAAGTACTAGGTCACCTACAACCGTTAAACTAGAGAGCAAGTAGACCGAACAGATTTTGGTCGAACTTGCAGTCCTACAAGTACCAAGTGCATAACGACTTCGGACCGAACCTCTTAAAACTCGTAATGAAATGAACGGACACTCTACTCACGTCAACACGTCATTAAAGTCGTAAGAAACCGTAACGGAAAGAAACCCAAACCTTACTTTTGACTGGAAAAGGTCAGGAAAAACTGAATCCTTCTTAAGTTTGCTATCGTCACGGGTATAATCTCTTAGAAAGGATCCACAGTTAGGATGAGTCTATTGTGACTGAGATCGACCTAGTCGAGACACTTGGTTTTCAATGTGTTTTTCAGGTGTGTTAGTTTGTATGAGTTCACTCATTCTATGAAAAAAAAAAAAAAAATTATAAACAGGTTTCCCTTACTTCCTAAAAAAGAAATTTCTCATGATAGAGATCATCAACTTTTTAAAAGAGTTTCAATTCTTACCAAATATTTGGCATACGAGAGTACAAGAGAGTTTAAACATAGAACCTTTTGCTTGAGAACTATGATACGACAATCATTCATCCGGAGACTCGATATTTATTCAGTGTTTGTACCTCCGACGTACTTACTCTAATCACGGAAAAACTCTGATCTCTCGAACTAAATGAGAGACAAGAAAAGATACACGTCTATTTTGTATTTTACCGGTAGACGTTTGTCCCTTCGGTGTATATTCTAGACGATAGTGGAACTTGAACCTCAAGGTTCATAGGTCCTTACACTCTTTATTTGCCAAAAACAAATTCAGTGGATGAGACACCATAATGTAATCTTGTCAGGTTCGTTTGATTACAGTTAAGGTAAACAAGTAAAAAGATTATTGAGTCGTTTTAGGTAACTCACAACTTAAAGATGAAGTATGACTCGACCTGTATTTTCTAAATGTCCCTCTATTCTTTTATACCTATTATATACATTTCTGTGAAATCAGAGAGTTTCCACTCCCAAATTATGTAACTGAGATTATGTTGGTTGACCTTAATCATGATACTTTCCTCTCGTTTCTCATAATATATTTTCCCAGTAGATGTGATCGGTCATTAGTTTCCTTGGTGTAGTTCCTCACGTATTTACGACTTCCTACACACCCGTAATCTTTTAATACCATCATTATCTTTATGTCAATCTAGGTTCCTGTTCTTTTTTTTTATATATATATATATTCTGAACTTCAACCACTTTCTCCATCATAAGATCTCTTAAATTTTTATTAACAAGTCCCTATTTAATATCTCAGAGCCTCCCCCCTACCGTTTTGAAAAACGTTTATTGTTCCTTTTTTGAGTTTACTACTAGAACATTCTGTACACATCGTAAACCTCGAGTAGGGTTTCCACTTTCCGTTGTTTACCGTTCTATTCTTTTCTTTTTTTTTTACAAAAAAGTCTACTCACTGAATCTACTTTTGCTCCTTCTCCTTGTTTCTACTACTTAATATTGTCAATTTTCGATATTTTAAAAAGTCTCATCTACTCCTGATGGACTTCTTGTCTTTTTAGACACCACTACTCCAGATTCATATGTCAGTTCTCTCTGACACCTCTACCTTAGACTCACTACCCAGTCTTCCCCTCCCGTTATCCTTTTCCCTTGTGCCGTTCCAATAGTTTTTGTTTAACGAGACGGGTCTTCTGAAACAAGTCGATTTTGACAATTAATTATACCTCTTTATCTTCTTGTCTATAATGACCCCACGTTGATCTTCGGACAACGAACCTAGGAATATTCGTTTCGTTTTTAAGAGTAGATCAGAAGGATAATCTCGAAAACCGTTCTATAAATACCCCTTCTAGGGGACCTCCTACCGTACCGTTAGGTGAGGCCATAAGAACAGACCTCTTAGGGTATCCGGCTCCTTGAACCATCAGGTACCCTCAACTGGTTCTCAGTTTGTGGTGACTTCGCTGAATCGTTTGTGTATATTGACCATATACAACTATTGTTGTCAAGTCAAGACAACGAATCAGTACAGGTTGAGAAACACTAGGGTACCTGACGTCGTACGGTCCGAAGGGACAGGTAGTGGTCGAGGACTTCGGATGAGTTTGAGTACAGGAAACTCAACCACTACGGTAGATTGGTAGAGTAGACGATAGTAGGGTAAGAGGAGGGTGGAAGTTAGAAAGGGTCTTAGTCTCAGAAAAGTTTAGTCAGTGAAGAAGTGTAGTTCACCAGCTTCATGACCTCAAAGTCTATGTCGTAGTCAGGAAGGTTACTTATAAGTTCCTGACTAAAGGAAATCCTACCTTACCTACCTAAAGGAACGTCGGGTTCACTGAGAGTTCTCTAAAGAGGTTGTTGTGTCAAGTTTTCGTAGTCAAGAAACCGTCAGTCGAAAGAAATATCAGGTTGAGAGTGTAGGTGTGCACTGGTGACCCTTTTTTGGATCGAAACTGATCTGTCTGGAGACAACCGTTTCATTACAGAGACGAAAAATTATAGATCTAACCAGTATTGAAAGAAGGTTCCTCATTCGCAGAAAATTAAAGTACCCACAGTAGTGGTAGACGTCACTAGAACCTCGGGGGGTTTTTTATATCAGACGGTGACAAAGGTAACAAAGGGGTAAATAAACGGTAATTCACTACCCTGGTCTACGGTACTAGAAGCAAAAGGCTTACTACTTAAAATTCGGTTGAAAAAGTGAGAGGAGAAAGTGAAAGTTCTCTGAGAAATCAAGAAGAAGTGCAAGACGATATTACACCACAGTAGACGGATAGACTCCAATAACTATAAAGAGGGTCGTTAGAACTAAGGTCGAACACGAAGGAGGTGGGGTAGTAAAGAGTACTACATGAGACATAGATTCAATTTATTCGTCCCACTGTTATATGTCGGAACTGTATAAGGAAAGGGTTAAACCTTGGTTGGACAACAAGGCACAGACCAAGATTGACAACGTTCAATCTTACGTTGAACCATTATCTTAGGTACCTTCATCTTCTCAAGACTAATCAAGTATCTCTTTTTAGTGTACTATATTAACATTCTAGACATCCGAACGTAAAATAAGGTTCGGAACCATAAACTATCACAAATCGGAATACTTTTTAGTCATTTTAGAAACGTCCTTATTAAAGTTATTATACTTCATTTCTATTAAAAAGTCCTAAGAGTAAAGTTTCCTTACAACTTATCTAATTTACTACATAGTAGACATGTGAGGTTTCGTAAAATGATCAAAGTAGATCACAATAGTTATGGGCTTAAATACTTTTTTATATTCTAATTCACTCTCCAATATACTACAAACGTTCCTTACAATGTCTTCATAATCACTTAATCTGACCTCCTATCCGTTCGACACAACCACCGTTTATTAAAGTAAATTAAAAAAAAAATACAATATACGATATACAGTTACCGAAAATTACTTCTGTTCTCTCCTATATCGAACGGATTATTATAAAACTATAATGTTTATAAAGACCTACTAACATAGGTTTTCTAGACTCCTTTCTTGAACTTTATAAATAAAATCCCATTTTTTTTTTAAGATGTATAAAAATATGAAACACATTCAGTAAGGATAATTCAAAGAGTCATCAGTCTTATGCTTTTTTTTAGTGATGGATATTTTATAGAAGAACAGACTCTTCGATAGAAAACTATTTATTTCACAGATCGAGACATGTTTCACAGTCATAGGTAATTAGAGAATAATTTACTGATCAAATAGATTCCTTCATATGAAACGTTACAAAGTATTTGTAACGTTTCAAATGTTACGAACGTTTGTACAAGAGATTTCTTTTGCACTGTATTATAATTATTATGTTTGTATAGATTAGTCTCACCAACTATGTACCAAGTTTACGAAGGAAAAAAAAAAAAAAAAAACTCTAGGACATACAGACTTAATAAAAAGAAAAGAAAAAAAAAAAAAAAAA